>CM035441.1:75391608-75571608 GCA_020310875.1 Ceratopteris richardii | reverse complement strand
TATATGTGTGTGTGTGTGTATGTATGTGTGTATGCATGTGTGTGTATGTATGTGTGTATGCATGTGTGTGTATGTATGCATGTGTGTATATGTGTATGTGTGTGTATGCATGCATGTGTGTATATGTGTGTGTATGTATGCATGCATGTGTGTATATGTGTGTATGTATGCATGTGTGTACATGTGTGTGTGTATGCATGCATGTGTAGATGTGTGTGTGTGTATGTATGCTCTATCTTCTTATCTCGATCTTCCTCTCTTTCATCTCTATTTATATATCTCTCTCTCTCTCTCTTTCTCTCTCTCTCTTTATCTCTCTATCTCTCTTTCTCTCTCATCTCTCTCTCTCTCACTCTCTCTCTCTCTCTCTCTCTCTCTCTCTCTCTCTCTCTCTCTCTCTCTCTCTCTCTCTCTCTCTCTCTCTTTCTCTCTCTATCTCTCTCTCATCTCTCTCTTTCTCTATCAATAGAGAATAAAACAATCACTTACAGGTATGTCCCTCTTTTGGATCGTTGTCGTCAAAGCGTACTGTATGTTGTCTATCATCGAATTCCAAAGAATCGACGCCAAAAAGCTTCTACAAAATCAAAGCGAAGAGAAATTATAAAACATAAAGCATAGAGAAAGACAAAGGCTAAGAGTACGCACACCACTTACCAAGATGTGAGATCTAAACACAGAGAGATTGTGTGCATGTGTAGAGAGAGAGATCTGTGTGTGTGTGTGCACAAGACAATGTAGGTCACAATTCGGTTCGCACGCGCAAGTTTGACAGAAGCAAGCAGTACTCAGTGTAAAACACGCACAAAATGTTGAGTTTTGCTCTCGGATTTCTGGTATGTTTAAAACACGGCCTCGGTATACCCGTCGGTAATTTCCAATAAGTTATGGACGCTCATACCGACCGGTATACTGATGGATATATCGACGCTTATATCGGCGATCACGAGAACATCCCAACGATCCATTTTAAATGGTCATACCGACGGTCACTTGACCATTGGTATCTTTAAGTGGACTTTTCCAATGTTTATACTGATGTTGGGAGTGATCATCGGTATAGGCAGTGTTAGTATGCCCCTCATATGTTGTAGTGAGTGAGCTTTAGGTCAGTTAGTTCTAACTTGCAACGAGTTAACCAAGGGCCATATTATCTCTTGTAAAAGATCCAATGAGGCTTGGAAGATCCTATAAGACTTGTATGAAGACAAAACTCCTTGAAAATTTTACACATTAGAGGCCGAATTTCACAACCTATCCATTAGGTCCTAGGCTATTTCTAAAGTTATAGCCACATTTGAGGATAATCAACCTAAGCTAGCATTGTGTGGTTGCCGAGTTTCTAGCGAGGACATGGCCATTCACCTTCTCAATAAGCTCCCTAGATCCTATGAGACATTTGTAACCAACCTTTATAATTGCGGTCAAGTATTAACTTGGGAAGAAATTCGGTGACTTTTGCTCCTCCACGACTCTCGAGAAAAGTCTGCATCCTCACAAGAAACCATGATGAAGACTAAGGGACCCTTCACCAAAGCAGAACATGCTAGTCATAATACTAGCAACTCACCCAAACAAGGTTATAATACTTCATGAAAGAAGTTTAGTTGTAATTATTGTGGCAAAATGGGGCACCTTGAAAAATTCCGCTACAAAAAGAAGAATAGTTGCAAGCCCCCTAGATGGAGAAAACCAATCAAAATCCTCTCAGCATAGGTCTCACTATTCTAGTGAAGACCTATTTATTTTGACAGAAGCCAATATCCTAGTTACTTTGAGTTCCTTTCAAGAGTGCATCTTTGACAGTGGAGCCACATCTCACATGTGCAAAGATTGAGCCTCCTTCCAAGGACCATACTCACGAATTCTACTTAGGTAACAACAAGAGTTTACCCATCGATGGCAAAGGAAAAGTACAAATCATCAATAATCAAGGGGACTGTAAATTATTATCCAATCTATTATTTGTCCCTAACTTCTGCATGAATTTACTATTAGTTAAGGCCATCACCGATCACAATAAACAAGTGTTATTTGATAATACTTCTGTAAAGGTGATTTATCCTAAAACCAAAGACATCATCACACAAGGCATAAAAGAGAATGGGCTATAATATTTCTATCTAAGGAGTCTCTTTTCAGCCTCTGGAATCAAAGATATGGCCACACCTCATATTTACCAAAGATTTCTGCATCATAGATAGTTAAAGAATTACCCAAGATCAAGAAATTCAATGATGTCTGCCAAGCTTATATCCAAGGCAAGCAACATAGGGCTCTCATTCCCAAGGAGGCTTCCATTAGAGCCAGGAACCCTTAAGTCCTAGTCCACATGGATCTCTTTGGGATCCATGAATACCTCTTCTCTTAGTGGATCAATCTACTTCTTTCTTCTAGTAGATGACCATTCAAGATACATTTGGGTATATTTTTTAAAATCCAAGGCACATACTTTTTCAAAGTTTAGAGAATGGATATCTCAAGTTGAGAATGAAGCATCCAAGTCATTCAACACTATTATATCAAATGGAGGTGGTGAATTCATCAATCACAACTTTGACAATTTATTAAAGCAAAAAGGGATAAAAAGATAAGTCACAACAAAGAATCACCCTTCAATTTTTGGGCAGATGCGGTACATATTATAGTGCACATACTCAATCAAGGCTTGACTAGTGCATTGAACAACAAAAAACCCTTTGAAGCCTACTATGGAATAAAGCCTAAGGTCAATTACTTTAGAATATTTGGAAGTGAAGCATCTGTCCATGTGCCAAAGAAGATCAGAGCAAGTTACAGTCCAATTCTAAGAAGCAAATCTTCATTGGCTATAGTGAACAATCTAAAGCTTAAAGATTATATAATCTTGAGAACCACTCCATCACAATCTCAAAAGATGTAACATATAATGAAGCTTTAACATACTCAATTAAAGATCCAAGTATTAGTTTTAGTCCACCCATCTACACTTCAGAGGGGGACACAATCTTTTCCAAACACAATTCAGAGGCAAGTATTCAAACCAACCAAGAAGATCTCAAGGCTCATTGAAAAGTGACAACGTGAACAAATTAATTATGTAAATTATGCATCGATACATCAGATTTAGTAGTTCTCGAGCCGTCCAACTACAAAGAAGCTCAAGGATAACTTGAGTGGGAAGAAGCTATGCAAGCAAAGATGGATGCAATTGAGAAGAACACTTGGATACTTGTTCCTAAGCCTCCAAATCATCAAGTCATAGGAGTTAAGTGGCTATACAAAATCAAGTACAAATCAGATGGTACATAGGACAAGTACAAAGCAAGACTTGTAGCTAAGGGATATAAGCAACAACATAGCATTGATTATGAAGAGACCTTTGTACCTACTACAAAGTTTACAACTATAAGGATCAATCTAGCACTAAGTGCACACTTCAAGTGATCCATCTACCAACTTGATATCAAAAGTTCTTTCCTCAATGGAGATCTTCAAGAAGAAGTATATGTGAATGAACCTGAAGGTTTCAAGATCAAAGGAAAGGAATATCAAGTCTACAAGCTTCACAAAGCACTTTATGGACTCGCTCATACTAGAGAATTCATAATCACTTGTGAATGTGCATACCTATTGACAGCTTGTTGGCCCATTACTCTACCTTTCCAACACTGGACCAAATATTGTCTATGCAATTGGTATACTCACTGAGTTTGCATATCAGCCTTGTCAGATACATTGGGATGATGCTCAGAGACTACTTTGATACCTTACCCTCACCCAACATCATGGTCTTTGGTACAGAGGGGGCATTGAACTTGCCAGATATTCAGGTTCAGATTGGGCTAGTGATCCTAATTCCCCACGCTCTACTTTTGGATACATATTCTTGCTTTGCTCAATACCTATCTCTTGGGCAAGTAAGAACAGCCTACCATTGCTCTGACATCCATCGAGGCCGAGTACTGAGTATCTATCTTTGTAGCATGTGAGGCCATCTTGCTTCGATTATTATTATTTGAAATTGGTGTTTTGTAGGTTATTCCAACATGCATATGCACGGACACCTAGTCAGCCTTGGTCATCGCCAAGAACCCAGTGTTCCATGATCAGGTGAAGCACATCAAGATCCAGTACCATTTCATTTGCAAGAAGCCCATCTCTCAGGAGATTACTTTGGAGCAGTGTACCTCTCAGGAGAACCTGGCAGACATGTTCACGAAGGCTCTACCTCCAATTCCGCTCCAACACTTGGTGGACCTCTACAATATTCAGCCACTCCAAAATGGAGCTGCAAAGGGGGTGTTGACGATGTGATTGATCCTACATCATTTACATTTGTATCCACATGATTGCATGTCCATTTTGTATCTAGGAGGCACTCCATTCCTAGTTTATTTGCATTTTATATTATATCTCTTTTGTATTTGGGTACCTTTCCATTTGCTTCTACTATTGTATTCATTCTCCTTCAAGGAGAATTATCCCACATTTGATATACTTTGGAGAGCCCCTCCCAAATCTATATAAGGAGATCCTCTCCCCTCATTTTTACTTTGTTAGAAGCTTGAGGAGCCTACTCCATGCTCTTGGCAAGCTCATTCTAATCCATGTGAGTTTTCCCATTTCATGGTCTACTCACTTTTGAGTCTCACACTCTTTCTTTTTGTGAGTACATTCTTCTTTTCATTTTTCTTCCATGCATGTACTCTCTACACTGAGGCTGAGCATAAGGTAGCTTTCACACCAATTGTTGAGTGTGTGTGGCTCATACACCTCTTGGCTAATTTGGGTGTTGGTCAGTTTTCTACCATCACCATTTTCACTAACAGTTAGAGAGCATTGGCAGTTGCAAGGAACCATGTGTTCCATGCTCGCACAAAGCACATTGAGGTGCACTATCATTATGTAAAAAAGAGGTTCTCTATTGGAGAGATCAGTTTGGCATATGTGCCCACACAAAATAACCTTGCAGACCTTTTCACAAAGGCTCTACCTAGGGAGAATTTTGAAGCTTTTTGCAAAGCTTTGGGCTTACTTCCTTTTGTGGATTGATCTCTTTCCACATAGATTGGAACTTCCTTATACATGAGTGTTAGTTCCTTGTTCACCACATTAGTTCCAGGGGGGATTTGTTGATATATTTTGGCAGTGATGCATGTGAACACACTTAAGACCATCGAGGCACTTTTTTCCCTTTTTAGGAGGTTTCTTCCCCTAGGTTGTATATGCGTCTGTAACCCTAAAGAGAGACTTATCTTTGTACATTCACTTTCTAATCCATTTAGTGTTGTGTTGTGGTCCAAGCTCTTCCTTGTGCTATTTGTGTGCTTCCATAGACCTCAAACTCCAATAAAACAATGCTTTGCAATCGGGTGCAGACAAAATTGTGAAAGCCTAACTATATCTCTCGATAGAGAGGAGCAAAATCATGAGAAAATGAGATAAGCAAGCAAGGATGGTGCTTATGTTAGAGTTCACTAAACTAAGAGGCAAACTCATGGAATTCATAGAACTCAATAAAAACATGTAGAAGTTTTACTTTTCCTAGAATTTAGCTAACCACCCACCAATCAGTGTATGTGCACTTTTTGGTGGGATATTGTTTTGATTAATTTTGATGGAGCTCCAAAATTGATCCCATGACTTTGGGTCCTCGGTTTTGCTTGTTCCACTTGCAAAACTCATGGATTAACCCTTTTGGATATTTGAGACTTGATTTTCAACACTTGGAATAGAAGCATCTCTTTTAGAGCTATGAGAAAAACCTCTATTGATCCAATTTGGTTAAGGGGTCAATGATATATTTCTGTCAAAGTGTTGATAGCCATTTGCGGTTTAAGTGTATGAATGATTGTGAAAGAGGTGGATGTGTGCGTATGTTTAATCATCTTAGGTACAAACTTTCCCATATGTGCATCAACCATCATGACAAGATGTTTCCATGTGCATGACCAAGTCGACTCTTAATTTTGATAATTTGAGCATGGTAAATCAAGCCACTACTTGATTACACTCATAGTGCATGAGATCAATAGTGGCATCACTTGTTTGTGAGTGCTAAAAAATATAGAGAGCATACACAACATTTACCAAAAGATAATCCACGTTGTAGGAAGAAGCCACCCTTCAAAAGGTTTAAGTTTGACTTTGAGGATCAAATGGGCCTAATACTATTTCGAGCTTATCCAACATTTGAGCATCCAATTTCCCACCATCTTATCTACTATGCTTATTTTATTGCAAATATATAAAGAATAAATAGGGAAAAAAGTGTCCCAATGGTCCTAAGTGTGTTCACACATATCACTATCGAAATATATCAACAAATCCCCTTGGGAGTGATGCGATGAACAAGGAGCTGGCACTCATGTATAAGGAAGTGCCAAGTTATGTGGAAAGAGATCAATCCACAAAAGGAAGTAAGAACAAAGCTTTACAAAAAGCTTTAAACTTCTCCCTAGATAGAACCTTTTTGAAAGGGTCTGCAACATTATCTTGTGTGGGCATATATGCCAAAATTATCTCTCTAGTAGAGAACCTCTCTTGACATAATGATAGTGCACCTCAATGTGCTTTGTTCGAGCATTGAACATGGGGTTCATCATGTAAGGAATTGAACTCACAACCTCTTGGTTAGGAATGTGATGGGCTAACCACTTGCCCCAAAAGCCATGGTTGAGGATTACTTCCTAATCCTCTCTCTTAGGGTGTGGTTCAACCATCTCCTACCAGGATTATGTTACATTCTTCCCCCCTCAATGATCTACTCTTGTATCCCTCTAGCCTCGGTGATCAGTCCCTTGAACTCCTAGGTGCCCTTGAATTGATGTCCCTCAACCTCGCACAGTTTCTTGAACCTTGTTCGCAACCTTGGTCTCTTGAACCCTTGCTCTCAACCTTGGTGTCTTGAACCTTCTTGTTCGCAACCTTGGTGTCTCGAGCCCTTGTTCTCAACCTTAGTCTTGGACCTTGTTCTCACCCATGCTTGGTATCTTGAACACTCAATCAAGTGCCACCCAAGGATTCCCAAGGAATTCACACTTCCAAGCTATCTCATTGGAAAGTTCGTTCCGAGAGCTTTCCAACGGTATATTACACGCCTCAATCCGACCTACGGATTGAGAGATACACCCCAATCATTGTAAGGTCCATCCTTGAAACCGACGCGCGCGCCTTCCACAATTCCTACCCTTTCACATGGTAGAGTGCCCAAGCGCCTTTTTTAGAGGCCATTGGGTCATTCCACCCTTCCCAAGCCTACTTCCTAGGCTCTGATACCAATGTAAGGAATTGAACTCACAACCTCTTGGTTAGGAATGTGATGGGCTAACCACTTGCCCCAAAAGCCATGGTTGAGGATTACTTCCTAATCCTCTCTCTTAGGGTGTGGTTCAACCATCTCCTACCAGGATTATGTTACACATCACAACTAGCAATGTGCTCTAACTGTGAATGAAAATGGTGGAGGCAAAAGATTGACCAACACTCAAATAAGCCAAAAGGCATCTGAGCCACACACACTCAACAATCGCTATGAAAGATTCCCTATACTCAGTCTCACAACTAGAAGTGGCCATACTAGGATGCTTCTTGCTCAACTAAGATATGCATGAGCCACAAGTATGAAGCAAAAACCACAAGTGGACACACATCCTAATTCAGTCAGAAAAAGCATGTAAATTTGGTGATAATTTCCCCTTGGGATAAAACAATCCAAGTAGCCAAGTGCCACTCAAGTAGCGAAAGATGCGCTGAGCTACTTGCCAATGCTTGACACTTTGGCAATGCATAGACCTACTCAGTCGATAAACAACGAACTGAATATCAAGCCAAGTTATGCATAAGTAAATCATGCATCTAACAACCTGTTGATAGAGAAAAACATTAAATGCATCTCCAACATCATGGAGACTCAACCATAAACCTATTTCCATGGGAGTGGTGATAGGTTTGCAATCTTCAAGGCAAAGACACTACAATAATGTATCAATATATTTTGTTTGACACAAAAGCTATTCCCACATCAAATTTTATAAATTGAATGCCCAAATAATGATGCAAATGCCCCAAATCTCACAACTCAAAAGAGGCATGCAAATCAACTTTAAATTCAGCAATATGCTTCTCATTAGGGCCAGTGAGTAGCATGTCATCAACATATATAATGATGATTAGAAGCACATCATTTGCATGCTTAACATATAATGTGCTCTGAGTTGGATTGTTATTAGAACCATGTGCAATCAAGGATGCATGTAAATTTTCATACCAAGCACATGGTACTTGCTTCAAATCATATCATGCCTTTTTCAACCTCCACACTTTGTTTTCATGCCCTTTTTGCACAAAACCAGGGGTCTGAAATACATACACTTCTTCATGTAAGTCACCATTTGGAATGCATTTTTAATCTGTACATTCCAACCATAATGAGCTACAAGTGAACAGATGCTATGAACAGTGGTCATTCGGCATGTGGGAGCAAAGGTCTCATCAAATCAATGTGTCTCTCTTGAGTATAACCTTTTGCAACAAGCCTAGTCCTGTACTTATCAACTGTTCCATTAGGCTTACATTTCAACTTGTATAGCCATTTAGAGCCAATGAGATTTTTGCCTAGAGGCAAATCACATAAAGAAGAAGTACCATTCTTCATAATAGCATCATATCTCATTGCATAGTAGCCATCCAATTCTCTAAATTTTGTGTTTTGTCAAAAGAAATAGGCTCATTCTCATCACAAAGATTAAAGAGAGCCATTGCATAACAATTTGATGCAAATGAACATGAAGCATAATGAGAGCATGAATGAGTACAATATGATAGAGGTGCATCTAATTTGCTATCTCTCAAATTCTGCACCAACCATTTAGACATAGTTTTAGCCTCCTCTATGTCAACCCTCTCATCAATAAGTGCATCATGTAAATTTGCATAAAGAATAGAAAGATCTACATCATTATTTGAAACCTCCAAAAGCTGAGATATTGCCTCATTTGGAACATCACTTGACCATCCACCCATAAAAAGAGTTAACAAAGTGCCATACACATCTTTCGAGTTAACTGATGTCTCCTTCTTAGATGAAATTAATAGTTGAATTGCATCTTCCACAAAAACAACATCACAACTAACCAAAATATGTTTAATCTATGGATGATATAGATGGTAGCCTTTGCTTTCAGAACTGTACCCAACAAAAATACATTTCACTACTTTATCATCCAATTTCCCATGTTGCTGTTTAGGCATTAATGCATATGCCAAACAACCAAAGACTTACGATGATCAAGAGATGGCTTGTGACCATGCAAAGTCTCATATGGAGTGATGGATTGCAATGCTTTGGTGGGACACCTATTAAGTGCATATGTTGCACACATAACAACCTCAAACCAAAACATATGTGGTAAAGCTTAGCTTTTGATCATACAACTCACCATCTCCATGAGAGACTTGTTCTTTCTTTCAACAAATCCATTTTGTTAGGTACATACATTATTTTACACTGATATGTTATTCCACGCTCATGCAAAAATGCATTAAAATTAGAAGACATGTATTCTCTCCCTTGATGAGAAGACAGGGTGCCTAATTTACATATTGATAGATTTTCAACCATAACCAAAAACTCTTTGAAACATGTAAATACTTTGAACTTTGCCTTCAATGGATACACGTATCTTTGTTCTTTGATTGTGCAACGTTAGTGGATCTTTGCTTGCTTGTAGATGAGCTCCATTTTCCTTTGCCCTTTTGACTAGCTAAGTAAGCTTGATCAGCAACATGCATAATTGGCATGTTCTGCTTGGACTGATCTTCCTGTAGCAAAATAGAGACTAACTTCTCAAATGCTAAGACATTTGGATTGCCCTTACTCATCAATCAAAGACTAGAAGCAAAACTTTGATATGAATTTGGAAGACCTTTAAGAAGAGTGTGCACAAGTGAGCTATCTGGCAAGAGTAAAAAAACTGTCAATTGAATCTCTTTCGTTCATATGCTCATTCTCCAACTACTTTCGGAGGTAAGCAATATAGGTCTCATTTCTTGCGTGGTATGAAGTGGTAACTTTATCCCAAAGATCTTTTGCTATTTTGTAGGAGTAATATAAAAGATAATGGCACGTACTTCTCTCTCTCTCCTTTTTTTTTTTCATTTTATTTTATTATTATTTTTGGGGTATGATAGGAAAATTACTCGTCAAATTAGGCTCGAATCCGAACAGCGTGCCCGTCCTTCAACCTTGTACACTTGCAATTTCAAAGTTAAAGCCCGGGAGAGTAGGCCTCCGCCGAACCTCCATTTAAAAAAAAAAAAAAAAAAAAAAAAAAAAAAAAGAGCGTGACTGCACAGTATCAAATTGCGAGACTGACGTGCCCAAGATAACAACAGTGTACTCGTAATGTCGCAGCATAGGATGGATGCATGCCAAATTTATCTTTAACAGAGCTTGCGAAGAGCGTGTCTGCACTCTTCTTCAGCCCAACCGCTCCGTCCATCTCCGTCTACCTGGACCTATTGAAGCGCTGTGCCAATCATAAAAGACATGCCATAACCTTTGCAAAACAACTCCAGGCTCACATCATTCAGCATAAGGTGCCTCTATCGGGCGCCCTTGGCCATGGTCTCGTGTTGGCCCTCACTAGGTGCGGCTCTCTTCACGATGCCCTTCTCATCTCTGCAGAGCTGTCTCGCCTATGCGTGCTCTCTGGTACAGCTCTCGTGTGTGAGCTTGCAGAGGCAGATCGTTCGAACGAGGCCTTCTCTTTGTTCCGTCGCATGCAAGAAGATGGCATCCCAACGAACAGTTACACATTCGTCTCCTTGTTCAAGGCTTGTGGAGTCTTGGAAGACCTCAATCAGGGTTTACTTTTTCATGGAGATGCTATCGTACTTGGCTTCGTATTGGGTGAGTTCATTTGCAATAGTCTCATAAGTATGTATGGAAGATGTGGTGCGATTCTTGATGCAGAACATATATTCCGGGGATCATCCAAGGATGATATTGTGTCCTGGAATGCCATGCTTTCTGCATACACTGACAACGAGCAACCAGGGAAGGCTTTGCAGCTTTACGTTCAGTTGCAGGATGCAGGTGTTCAACCAGACCGCCCTACCTATGTCATGGTTCTCAAAGCATGTGGCTTGCTTGTACGAGAGTCAGGACCACCTAATGGGACTGATAAACAAGCCAGAAAGACAGCTTTAGAGTTCGGTCTTGCAGTGCATGCAGATATACAGAAAAACAATTTTGGGCTCAACATTTATGTAAGCTGTACCCTTATCAGATTTTATGGAAAATGTGGTGTTTTGAAAGAAGCTGAAGCTGTTTTTATTGCCCTCAATCATCATGATCTTGTTTCTTGCAGTGCCTTGCTTTCAGTGTACGTCGAGCATGGTCTTGGAGAGAGGTCTTTGCAGCTCTACAGGCAAATGGTTGAGGAAGGCATTAGTACAGACTTATTTGCAGACACGCTTGTTATCCAGTCCTGTGATCTACTTTTGCAAAATCAAGCTTTGATTAATCTGCAATTGCAGTGCATAATTCTAGGAATCGGACAAGCTTTGCATGCCAATGCACGCCATAAGAAAGGCTTCAGTTCTTCTACCAGCTTCCATGCATCTGTTATGAACCTTTATGGAAAATGTGGTGCCATGGGGGAGGCTTTTAATGCATTCTTTGTTGTGGAATACCAGGATGTTACAAGCTGGAATGCTATTTTGAATGCAAATATTGAGTATGGGGATGTCCCAATGGGGTTGCATTTGTTTACTCAAATGCTACAGGAAGGAATTATTCCAAACCAACTAACATTTATAACTCTCTTTCAAGCATGTGCACTGTTGCCTGGATCAGAGAAACTTTTTCTTGAAGAGAACCATTTTACAAAGGCTGATGCTTTATCTCTGGGAGAGGCTTTGCATTATGATGCAGCTTGTTGGAGATATACAGATAATTTATTCATTTGCAACTCTATCCTGAACATGTATGTTAACTGTATGGCACTTGCCAAAGCTGTTGACTTCTTCTGTGCATTACCTCAAATGAATGCTGCTTCATGGACTACAATGATAGCAGGTTATGTCGAACAACAAGAAGGAGTATTTGCCATAAGGTTGTACAGACAAATGTTGGAAGAAGCCTCTGATTGTTGTGATGAGTTAGCCTTTGCAATAGCACTTCAGGCATGCATATGTCTTGCTGAAAAGAGTAGCAATCCTATTGGAAGTGGGCCCCCAAATATGGAAGCAATCTTAGAGGTTGGCCAGAGCTTGTATGCTGATGCATACAGAAGAGGATTTTCCTCTAGTGCTACTCTCTTGGGCGCAGTGGCGTGTATGTACAGCAAATGTGGGATGATCTCCAAAGCAGAGAGCATGTTTTCTTACTTGATGCTGTCTCCAAACGCTCCATGGAGCAAAGTATTGCTGATTTATATTGAACACGGGAAAGCAAAGGAGGCCTTATTGTGGTACTTGCAAATGCATGTGGAGGGTAAGCATGCGGATAGAATAGCACTCACCCATGCTGTCCAGGCATGTGAAATTCTTGCTGAAAAATATGATACTCTAAGCTTGTGTACACTTCAAAACAGGATGATTGCATTGGAAATTGGCCAAGCATTGCACACTGATGCTTTCAAGGCAGGCTTCATGCTTGATGTCTTTGTTAGCAGCTCAATTATAAGTCTGTATGGCAAGTGCGGCTCCATCATAGAAGCAGAAGTTGCATTTCAGGAATTTCTACAGAAGGATATTGTATCATGGAATGCGATGTTGTCAGCATATGTCCAACAGCATTTAGGAGAGAGGGTGGTATCATTCTATCATATGATGGTAAGGAAGGATGTTGGAGCTGATGAAGTTACATTTTTATCTGCACTGCAGGGTGTCAGTATGATTGGATGCTTAGATTCATGTAAACAAGTACACTTTGCCATTGTCTGCACTGGATCAGATCAGGTTATGTCCATTGTTTCATCTCTAGTGCATGCTTATGGTAGTTGTGCTAGTATGTTTGATGCTGAAGATTTATTCAGCAAGGTGGTGAAGCCAGATGTTGCCTTATGGAATACATGCAGTGCTGGGCATTTCAAAGATGGAAATTCTGTACTTACCATGAGTCTGTTTGAGGAATTAAGACAGATGCATATGAGGCCTAGTGAGGTGTCATTTCTTTTAGCTATATCAGCTTGTAGTCATATGGGTCTGTTGATGCAAGGACTTGAGATTTTTGTTTCAATGAGGAAAGATTATCACTGTGATCCAGGTATAAAACATTATGGCAGTTTGTTTGATCTTGTTGGGCGTTCAGGGGATTTCAAAAGATTACAGGATCTACTTTCAAGGATACCAAACAACAACTTGACAATTTGGTCATGTTTGCTGGCGGCATGTTTTACACATTCGAACCCTGAGCTTGCACTTGAGACGTTTAACCGGGCAATGATTTCTTATCACAAGGATGCTACTCCATATGTTCTGTTTTCAAATGTATGTGCTCACACTGACCTATAACATTACATTTAGGCTATAATTTTTATTAAATATGTGTACAATCAGATGAAATTGCATGTTTAGCCAGAAGGAAGCACAGTAAGTGGAATAAGACCGTCAAAATTTTGTGGAATAATACTAGAATAATGTCATTTTATGGCACAAATAGTTGTAATACATACTTGAGAACATAGATTCAAGCACAATTCTTATCAAGGATATGGGTCCAAAACCATAGTCTTTTTCCTTACATTATTCATATCTACTTGCGTAGCAGAGTGGAAGTAAGAAAGAACATGGTCCATTCTCCCTCTTTGCACCTTAAAAGCAATATGAAACACCCTTGAGAGCCTCTGAAGTAAATAACGTATCTCAGATACAACTGGCTGCTGGAATGCTCTCCAGCTGGTAGCAGGCTCCTCAATCAAAGGGTGTGGATGAACAAGAAGACAAAGAACGAATAAACGTCAATGTTAAGTCTCTAGCATGATATATTTTCAAGGCATGTGAAGGTATCTGAGGTTCTCTCATCAAATTAGTTTCTGTATTATTCTACTTCAGCTCCCTCGTTGTGTCACACCCTTTCTATTGTATGTAATTAAGTTTCAACCATTCAAGCAAGTGTGAATTCAAGCAGATAATGTTTTTAGCTCTACAAACATTCTGGATCAGCATAGTTTGAATGAAATAAAGCATGCTAGTACTACAAATGAAGTTCTAATATAAGTAACACTCGTGAAAGATGTAGTCTGAAGTCTGAAGACGAGAATAGGATCTAGTGGACATTGATGTAAGGTGGCATCAGAAATTTGATCAAAGATGAAGGTTTCCCACTCAAGAAAAGCAGTTTAAAAACTTTGAAGAGAGAAATATCTTGTATGTATTGTGTTCGAGTGTAGACATGTGAACACAACACACATACAATGTTGGTGTCAAGCAACTGATCTTTGCTCACAAATTGTCAATCCGAGAGATGTAGGTGGTATGGAGACCTTTATCATGCACATAAGCAGGCACACACAAGAGGAAGTATGTACGCATGCACAATTACACACCCACAAGTATGCAAACAAGCTTTACTCACGAGCAAGAAGATGCAAAGAAACTCACAAAAATAAAATTTTGTCCATAGTCTACATTTTTTGTAGTTGCTTTTGCTTCTACTTGGTAAGACAATTAGTTGCAAGAATTATATATTCAATGTGCTAACTACATGCATGTGGACTAACTCGACCAACAAAGTTGATGCCCCACTTAGCAAAGGCTCTTTCAAACTTATTCACGAACCCAAATAATGGTTTGACAATGAATGCATACATATGAATGAAACTCATGTGGTAGCCATAGTGTCTCATAAAAGTAGGAACTTGCTTCATATTCCTAAGCCTGGGCAAATCTACAATGACTTTGATTTTGTCTTCATCTATCGAGATACCATTTTTGGAGATAAAATATCCCAAATTTTCTCCTTTAGACATGTGATGTTTTTTGTATTTTGTGAAGATTTTGTTTGAATTGGGAATATGCGTAATGTGTTGCTTTACATATGTGCAAAGGTAATCTAGGTACACTTCTAAGGAGTTTCTTAAAAATTGTTTGAACACATGACACATTAAGCATTGAAAGGTAGCTCTAGTATTTGTCAAGCCAAAGGCATTTGATTATATTTTGGTTTGCAAGAGCTATTGCTACTTGATTATAGCCAGAAAAATCCATCTAAGAAGCTATAAACTTCATGCCCAACCACTTTGTAGCAGGTGAGCAATGATAGGTAAGCGATAATTATCATGGGCCATTGCTACATTGACATTCTTCAGATTTATGCATATTCATAGCTTCCCATTCTTCTTAGGCACTACCACCATGGGTGACACCCACTATGTATGTTCGATCTCATGGATGAATCCTGCTTCCAAAAGTTTGTCAATCTCTTCTTTCATTTTTGGTAGAGTAGACATCATTGTATGTATAAGTTGTTTGTTTTGTGGGTTTTGCATCAATCTACATTGGAATTCTATGCACAAAGGCTTCAAGGTCTACATATTTTAAATCTATGTAACTCAATGAAAAGATATATTCGTATTCATGTAGAAAGTGTTGAGATATCAAGCTCAACATGTGATGATCCAAGATGACACGTATCATTTTTTTCATTTCTCTGACATGTATAGTGGTCACGCCAGTATATGTCAGGGACACTTCATTGAGCTTTATTAGATTCATCTATCGAGAGTGATGGCACACTTGTTTCTTTCCGGCTCACTCATTTGCAGACATTAGGTTTTTCCTTATGTATTGGTTTTTATATATTGCATATTTGTATTCTTGTTTTTAGGTCATTCTTGTACATTCCTTTTTATGTAATAGAAGAAGAAGAAGATTCATTCTTCCTTGCCTCAATCTGAGTATGTGCTTCTTTTTGATTGTGAGAGTGTGTGTGTGAGCTCTCTTCCTTATCTCCTTCCTCGTGACATGGTATCAAAGCTAGTGTGGCTGTAGAGAGCTTGTGGAGAAGGCCGACAGTGAAGAGTACGCGAGAAGGCGTGGAGAAAGCGCGATTCACAAACGACCTCAGATTGCTACGAAAATTGGCATGAAGGTGGGGCCCATAAAAAAACCAGGTCAGTTTTGGAAACTGTAACTTGCGTCGTGTTTGGCAACACTCATATATTCCAAATCTAGAAGCGATTTCGTGTACTGTTGATACATAAAAATTGTGTTTTTCTGAGATCGAACTATCAGTCATAGTGTGACAATGTTCAAGCTAAAGTGCTTCTTGTAGTGTTTTTTAGTGTTGTGAATAGCTGCAGAAATGGTAAATGTAGATGGAATGAGTCAACTTATGAGTGATAAGCTGGACAAGAACAACTTCCATGCTTGGAGATTCACAATGATGAATTTCCTGATGGGAAAAGGCTGTTGGAAGTACATCAAAGGAGAGAACGAAAATGCTCTGCAGTTACCAGAGAGGAATCAGATTGCATACCAATTAAGAGTGTATGAAGAATGGAATCAAGGAGCACGAAAGGTAATGTATTGGCTATCTATTAGCATACAAGATAACATAATTGGACACATACAAGATGCCATGACTCCGAAAGAGGCTTGGAACAATTTGGTCACAATGTATGAGACCAATATAAAGGCACAAAAATTGCAACTCAAGAATGAGTTGCATACATTGGAGAAGAAGGGAATGTTGGTAAGTGACTACACCCTAAAAATCAAAAGCATATGTGAGTCACTTGCATCTATTGGCGTGAACGTAGATGATGATGATAAGGTGGAAGTGTGTCTTCGTGGTTGAGGAACTGCATATAAGCAGTTCAACTTCTATACAGACTAGGGAAAATATTCCAAATTTGGCTGATCTGGTATCTATGCTGGTTATTGAAGAAAAGAATCTTGGTGAGGATTCAAATTCCCAAGGAAAACCTAGTTTTGAGTAGGTATTCTACTATGGCAGAGGAAGAGGCAAAGGTAGAGGTTTCAGAAGTGGAAGAGGAAACAGTAACCAAGACCAAAGTCAACAACAAAATCATGCAGGAGGAAGAGGACAGTTTTGAGGCAGGGGAGCCAAAGAGGTCGTAGAAATTTTCAAAGAAATGATTCAGGTAATGACAGTAAAGGATGCTGGAATTGTGGTAAACTTGGACACTTTGAACATGATTGTAGGTTGAAGAATCAAAATAACAAAAGGTAGCAAAACAACTATGCATCCACATGTGCAGATGATTCTGAGACGCTGTTCATGGTTCAACATCACATGATGAATACAATGTCTGCTGGTGTTTCAAAATCGAATGATAATGTTTGGGATGTTGATTCAAGTGCTTCAAATCACATGACTAGTCATGTGGAATGGTTTAGTACTTTGCAGAAATTGCCAGTTCCTGGATATGTTGAAATAGGTGATAACACATCACACCCTATCGAGCATATAGGAAACATAGCATTGTCTATGGAGGACGAAAAGGTAAAACATCTTGCTGATGTGCTGCATGTTCCAAATATAACAAAGAATCTAGTTTCTGTTGGACAAATGTTTGGCTAGGGATTACAAGTCAGGTTCAATGCTGATGGGTTATATGTAGAAGAACACAAACGGGATGGAAGATTGATTGCCAAAGGAAACAAAGCGGGTAGGATGTTCATCTTAAATGCAAAAATTCTTGAAATGAATGTAGCCATGTTTGCAAAAAGTGTAGGAGTCATTTATGATATAGAGATTTGGCACAAACGGATTGGACATGCAAAGGCTGCAATTGATGCAGTCAAAGGAGATTGTCTATGGACTACCAAATTTCAAGGTTGCAGAGATGCAAAAGGTATGTGCAGCATGTCAATTCGAAAAACAGTCAAGAGCATCATTTCCACATGACAAGCATGTTAGTGAGAACATACTAGAATAAGTACATACAAATGTTTGGGGTCCTGCAAAGACTACAGGTGAAGCATTGGAAAATGCTACTATGTACAAGAAAATTGTGGGAAGTCTTATATATCTCACAATTACAAGGCCTGATCTAAGCTATATTGTTGGACTTGAAAGTCAGTTTATGAAAGTTCCCAGGAAGCCACATTTGGATGCTTTGAGGCACACTCTATGTTATGTGAGTGCTACTTTGCATTATGCATTGTTTTATGAAGATGGTGTAGATTTTCAGGTTCATGGATACATCGATGCAGATTGGGCTGGTAGTATTCTAGAAAGAAAGATCTACTAGTGGCTTTCTATTCTCACTTAGAGGTGCAACTATTACATGGAGCAGCAAGAAGCAACCCAATGTTGCTTTGTTGAGTACAGAGGCTCAGTATAGAGGTGCTGTAATGGAAGCATGTGAGGCATCATGGCTAGATATTCTACTTGCAGATTTAGGTGTGGAAGTGCAAAAGCCTATCACCATCTATTGTGATAATCTTAGTAGCATACAGCTAGCATGTAACCCTGTTTTTCATGCTAGAACAAAGCATATCGAGGTACATTATCACTTCATCAGAGAGAAGGTATTAGCAGGTGATATTGATCTTGTTTATGTGAGAACAGATGAGCAGGTTGCTGATATTTTCACTAAAGCACTTGGAGCAGAGAAGCTGAAGAAGTTTCAGAAGATGCTTGGATTAGAGGACACAACGTTGAGCTTGAGGGGGAGTGTTGAGATATCAAGCTCAACATGTGATGATCTAGGATGACACATATCATTTTTTTCATTTCTCTGATATGTATAGCGGTCACATTGGTATATGTCAGGGACACTTCATTGAGCTTTATTAGATTTATCTACCGAGAGTGATGGCACATTTTTTTCTTGCCAACTCACTCATTCGCGGGCATTAGGTTTTTCCTTATGTACTGGATTTTATATATTGCAATATTTGTATTCTTGTTTTTAGGTCATTCTTGTACATTCCTTTTTATGTAATAGAAGAAGAAGAAGAAGATTCATTCTTCCTTGCCTCAATCTGAGTGTGTGCTTCTCTTTTTGGTTGTGAGTGTGTGTGTGTGTGAGCTCTCTTCCTTATCTCCATCCTCGTAATAGAAAGCTTATTAAATCTCTCTCTTCATCTACTAAAGCATCATTTCCTATGTAGGTGCATAGTTCTTCCCTGTTTTCAACTACGACTACCACTGGTATGGTTTGTTCCTTGTTGTCGTAGGCTATGACTAATGTGGCCTCTTGCTTCAGATTTTGAATCACTATCTTCCTATGTCCCACTTCATACGGTTTGAGGTTCTTAGGCATTCAAAAGACAACATTAATAGTCCCATTACTCTTGCCTCGCAACTGCCAATGCGCTCTGACTATCAGTGAAGATGGTGGTGGAAGAAGACTAACCAACACCCAAATCAGCAATAAGGCGTCTGAGCCACACACACTCAACAGTAGCTGTGAAAGCTGCCCTATACTCAGCCTCACAACTGGAAGTGGCCACAGTAGGCTCCTTCTTGCTCAACCAAGATATACATGAGCTACCAAGCATGAAGCAAACGCCACTAGTGGACACACGAGTGTCATAGCAACCAGCCCAATTAGAGTCAGAAAAAGCATGCAAATCTGGCGGTAGTGATCCCCTCTTGGGATAAAACAACCCAAGTAGCCGAGTACCACTCAAGTAGCGAAAGATGAGACAACAATGATCAGAAGCACATCATTAGCACGCTTAACATATAAGGTGCTTTCAGCTGGACTGTTCTCAAAACCATGTGCAATTAGATAGGCATGTATCTTCTCATACCAAGCACGTGGTGCTTGCTTTAAACCATATAATGCCTTCTTTAACCTGCACACCTGGTTTTCATGCCCTTTCTGCACAAAGCCATGTGGCTGAAAAACATACACTTCTTCATGCAAGTCACCATTCAGAAATGCTGTTTTAATGTTCAACTGATGTACATTCAAACCATGATGGGCTGCAAGTGCACAAATGCTCCGAACAATAGTCATACGACATGTAGGTGCAAAGGTCTCATCAAAATCAATGCCTCTTTCTTGCGCATAACCCTTTGCAACAAGCCTAGCCTTATACCTGTCAACTGTACCATCAGGTTTACGCTTCAGCTTATATACCCACTTAGTGCCAATGGTCTTCTTGCTAGGAGGCAAGTCACATAAAGACCAAGTACCATTCTTCATTATTGCATCATATTCAGATTGCATAGCAGCCATCCAATTTTTTGAATTTTGTGCTTCATCAAATGAAACAGGCTCATTCTCATCACATAGACTAGATGCAACCATAGCATAGCAATCTGATGCAAAAGAGGCACTATGAGAGCCTGATCGAGTATGATATGATAGAGGTGCATCTAATTTGCTGTTACGCAAGGCCTGCACTAGCAATTTTGGCATAGTTCTTGCCTACTCAATATCAACTCTCTCATCAATAAGTGCATCATGTATATCTGCATCAGAAATGGAATTATCTGCATCATCACATCAAACTTGCAAAGGCTGAGAAGTTGCCTCATTAGGACCAGCACTAGACTGTCCACCTATAAAAAGAGGAAGTAAAGTATCATACATGTCTTTAGAGCTAACAGATGTCTCCTTAGTACATGAAAGCAATGGCTGAATAGCATCTTCCACAAAAACAACATCACGGCTAACCAGAATGCGTTTAGTCTGTGGATGATACAAATGATAACCTTTACTTTCATAACTGTACCCAACAAAAATACATTTTACTGCTTTATCATCCAATTTTCTGCGATGTTGTTCAGGCACTAATGCATATGCCAAACAACCAAAAACACGCAGATGAGCAACAGATGGCTTGCGGTCATGCCAAGCCTCATATGGAGTGATATACTGTAGTGCTTTAGTGGGACACCTGTTCAATACATATGCTGCACACATGACAACCTCAAGCCAGAAACTATGTGGTAAAGCCTGACTCTTGACCATACACCTCGCCATCTCCATGAGTGACATGTTCTTTCGTTCAGCAACTCCATTCTGTTGAGGTGTATATGGCACTGTACACTGGTGTTTTGTCCCACATTCAGCCAAAAATGCATTAAAATTAGAAGACATATATTCCCCCCCTCGATCTGAACGGAGGGTGCCCATTTTACATGCTGACAGATTTTCAGCCAAAACCAAAAACTGTTTGAAGCACATGAACACTTCGGACTTTGCCTTCAATGGATATACCCATGCATGCCTAGAAAAATCATCGATGAAAGTCACGAAGTAAAGATAATTCCCAAAAGAAGGTGTCTGCATAGGACCACAAACATCACTATGTACAAGCTGCAATTTTTGAGTAGCCCGAACTGAACCATCTTTTGGAAAGGACGAACGCTGCATTTTTCCCAAAATACAGCCCTCACAAACATGTTTTCCAAGTGCCTCAAGCTTGGGCAAAGAGGACACCATTTCAGATTTCTGCAGGCGTAGCAAACTAGCAAAATTCAGATAACCAAAGCGTGCATGCCAAAGCTTTGCATCTGACATAGCCTGAGAATCATTTACTGCACATGCCAAATCATTTACAGATCTTTCATAGTCTATGAGCTTATACAGCCCACGACATAGAATGCCAGAAGCAATAATCACATCGCCATTTGAGAGATCATGAACTGTACACCTGTCATCAACCCAAGCCAATCTTGGCTAATGCAGAAACTGATAATAGGTTCTTCTTGATCCCTGGCTCAAATAAAGCATCTGAAAAAGTGAAAGAACTACCATCAGCAGTAGTCAAAATGATCTTACCAACTCCCATAACAGGATAAGAGGAGTTGTTGGCGCATGTAACAGTATTCCCTGTAGGGGAAGGCTCGAGTGAAGAGAAGAAACTATGCTGCGAGGTAATATGTTTGGTCGCCCCACTGTCAAAGTACCAAACATCTGAGTCTACTGGAGACATGCACTGCTCATGAGAAGATGGGTCAAAACTGTAAGCAGTAGTAAACGCCTATTCTTCCTCCTGCACAAGATTAGCATACTCCATTTTTGGTGTAGAGGCTTCTGCAATAACCATTCCAGCCTCTTTCTTCTTTGCCTCTTTAGCAACCAATTTTGGACAGTTCTTTATGATATGATCATTCCCTTTACAGTATTTACAAAACAATTTCTGCTTTTCTGATTTTTTCTCATCTTTGTCTTCGTTCTTCGAATGTGCAATATTTGTAGATTTTTGCTTACTAGTAGAAGAGCTCCATTTTCCTTTGCCCTTTTGAGTAGCCAGGAAAGCTTGATCTGCAACACGCATAATGGACCTGTTCTGTCTGGACTGATCTTCCTGCAACAGAACAGAGACTAACTCCTCAAATGACAAGGCATTTGGATTGCCTTTCATCATCAACCGAAGAGTAGAAGCAAAACTTTGATATGAATCAGGAAGACCATTCAGAATGGTCTGCACAAGTGAGCTATCTGGTATAACCTCATCAACAGAAATCAACTGTTCCTTCAAGTCTTTGATCTTTGTTAGGAAACTGTCCATAGAATCACCTTCATTCATGTGCTCACTCTCCAATTGTTTTCAACGGTAAGCAACACGAGCCTCATTCCTAGCTTGGTACAATGTGGTAAGAGTATCCCAAGCATCCTTAGCTATTCTACAAGAGCGAATATGAGGAATAATGGCATGTTTGAGAGACAACGCTATCAATGCATGTGCCTGGGCATCTCTGCCATCCCAACGAATCTACTCTGCAGTAGGTTTAGCAGAAACCGTAGCACAAATAGGAATATGCAGAATATCAGCATCTTCGACACCTTCTGCATCAGCTTTAGTACCTGCAATTGTAACAGTTGCAGGTGTGATAGGACGCTTTTTGACACCCTGCACAATGTTCCATAGTCCTTTTGCAACCAACACATGTCGCATCATATAAGCCCATAACGGGTAGTTGGTACCATCCAACTTATCCTCAACAACCAACATATGGAATACATCACTGCTTTCAGCCATGGCCGGTGACCAAAATACCTTGATGTAGAAAATTGACTGTATCTCAAAAAGTTGAACATAACTGCCTAGATGAATTCTACTAGACCTGTAGCAGACTTCGAGACGCTTATACTGGCGAACAGAAACTGGTATATACCTTTGGCACAAAAAGATGAAATAGCCTACATAAGCATTGCGATAGTGCGTTCGGAGGCCGAAACGAGCTCAGATCGCAATTTTAGCACCACACAGCAAAGCTGTTTTGATCTCTGAAACACCCTGAGTATGCTCACCAAATTTCGTGTGAATCTGAGACTGCAAATGGGGAAGTGTCGATGGTGCCCTAGATGAAGCGACGACCTGCTCTGATACCAATTGTTGGAGTTAGACATCTGCGGAAGCATGCGAACAACACAAGGAAGAAGAAGAAGAATCTTGGAGCACAACACACAATACTGAATGTATTACTAGAAAATGTACAAAGATAAGTAGCCCATTAGGGCAATAGGCGTATATACAAGCCGGGGGGGAACAACCTCCTAAAGAGGGAAAAAAGTGCCCCGACGGTCCTAGAGTGTTCACACACATCACTACCTAAATATATCAACAAAATATTGATCTTCCTCAAAGGTTTTCTAATCATCATCATATGTGCATTCTTTTTTCTTGCTAGGTTCAATTATCCCACATATTACCCTTTGCTCCATGTCTATAGAATCATTCTTCATACCACCTCAACTCATTGAGGATTTGCTCTATGATTGGGTCTTTAATGATGATATTGACCATGAATAGTTCATGCCCATCTTCACCACATAACTATTGTCCCACTTTTTCATATATGCACATATCCATAGTGGCCAATATTTGAGTTCATGAGTACGTCTCGAATTCTTTATCATTGAGCAATTGTTTAGCGTATGCAAGATCCTTTATATCTCAAACTTCATTATTAGTTTTGCATTCACCTTCTTTTGTAGCATTTTGGGATAGCCAAAGATGCATATCCTCGTGCATCCTACCAAGATCACTAGTATTGGTACCATGAATGGAAGTGGAATCATAGTCCTCATCATTTTCATTATGAGTGTGATTCCATTATAGAGGAGAAATATATCTATAAGAAAAATCACATAGATTGACTTTTTCAATTACCCCTACATGTATGCAACTAGAAATAATTTTTGATTGCCTTAGGAATGGACAATTTCACAATTTTTGATTGCCTTAGGAATGGACATCCTAAGAGCATCTCATAATTTTTGGCTTTAGAAAATTGGAAGATTTCTAAAGTGTGCTCAAACTTAGCACCATAAGTGGTGAGAAGAATGGCCTGGATCTTTAATTCTTCTATTTTTTTAATTCCACTTATGAGCCCTCTTTTCACATTGTTTTCTAATGGATTCCTTGTGTTCTTTTCATTAGAGGAGGTGTTTGATTGTTTCTCTTTTGGCCTCTTAGAGTTAGTCATTTATCCTAGGTTGGCTTGAATGGATTTTCTTTTTGCTTGTGCCCTTGTGGATATCTAGATTGGAATGTCAACATTGCCCTTGCTAATCTTAGGATGACTTGGAACTCTATGGATCTGAGTAGGTATTGTTACCTTCCTAAGAATGTCTTCACAATCAAGAAAATCCTTGATATCCGCATAGATGATAGAGATATTTATTGTCTATGAGTTGGCTCTAAATAAGGTTTTATTGCACTTGATTGTGCGCCTAAAGGTCGAGGCTTTGATGGATGAGAAAGCACACTTTTGAGCATTATGTTGTTGATTATATGATGGATTTGTTGGGTGTCATGTTGTTATGATTAAGGTACTTCTTGGATAGGCAATTTTTGGAGATCTATACTAATTGCTTATGTATGTGATGATTGGAGAAGATGGCATTGGATATGTTTTTGATGGACAATAGGCCCTCACATGATTTCATGGATGCCTCAATGTTGTGCATTGAACCTAGGAGGGACTCTTGGTTATGGATTGACATGCAGATTGCACTGCCAGGTGCTTCTAGGTGCACATGTTAATCATGGAGAAGACAACATAATTGCAAGAAGAGGCTTCCAATGCCTCTGAATAGGCATTAACATGGGTGTTTGCCAAGGGGTCCCTTCCTCATAGGGTTGCACCTTAGATGGGAGGTCGACAACTTTCACTTATGGCCTTTGCAGAATGGCCTCTACCTACTCGGCCACAAGGAGATATGGAACCTTTGGATTTTCATCAAGAATTGCTGATGTATAGAGAAGATGGCCTATATCATTAGTTTCATGAGAGAGAACAATGTTCTTAGTTTAACACTTAAGAGCTCATCTTAGAAATAAGTAATGAGCCTAGTGTTTGAAGGGCAATAGTTTGATTGTGCAACATACGTTCTAAATCTTTTGCTAGCTCGTTGATTTGTTCCATGGGATGTTTCTTAAAGATTATGATTTGAAGAAAGGAATTGTGTCTATCCTTGATCTAGTGAATTCATTGACAAATGCTTTAAGAAGTTGGTCAAGCTTGCAAAAGTCCTTAACCTTTAGAAGGTGTAACCATGCTAAAGACGTACCAATTAAGTTAAAACCAAATGCTTCAAATTCATTGAAGAGATCATTTACTCATTCATCTCTAAGCACTTGTTGAAACTCTACTTTATGTGACCTAGGATCATCTAGTCCATCAAATCAATTTCACATATATTTGACTACTTTTGATGTAAGCACTTGGTGAAACTCTGCTTTATGTGACCTAGGATCACTTAGTCCATGAAATCAATTTCACATATATTTGACTACTTTTGATGGTTGCAGATGTAGCCATGATCTTAGAGAATAAGCCTTGACTATTTGAGAAGGGTTTATGGCTCCATTTAGATGCCTATTTGTGCATGTGTAGGGTGGAGCACTTGGTGAAACTCTGCTTTATGTGACCTAGGATCACCTACTCCATCAAACGAGTTTCACATATATTTGACTACTTTTGATGGTTGCAGATGTAGGCATGATCTTAGAGAAGAAGCCTTGAATATTTGATAAGGGTTTATGGCTCCATTTAGATGCCTATTTGTGCATGTGTAGGGTGGAGCACTTGGTGAAACACTGCTTTATGTGACCTAGGATCACCTCCTCCATCTCTAAGCACTTGGTGAAACTCTACTTTATGTGACCTAGGATCACCTAGTCCATCAAATCAATTTTACATATATTTGACTACTTTTGATGGTTGTAGAGGTAGGCATGATCTTAGAGATGAAGCCTTGACTATTTGAGAAGGGTTTTTGGCTCCATTTAGATGCCTATTTGTGCATGTGTAGGGTGGAGCACTTGGTGAAACACTGCTTTATGTGACCTAGGATCACCTAGTCCATCTCTAAGCACTTGGTGAAACTCTGCTTTATGTGAACTAGGATCACCTAGTCCATTAAATCAATTTTACATACATTTGACTACTTTTGATGGTTGCAGATGTAGGCATGATCTTAGAGAAGAATCCTTGACTATTTGAGAAGGGTTTATGGCTCCATTTAGATGCCTATTTGTGCATGGGAGCACTAGGGATTACAAGACTAGATGTTGCTGGCATAAATGGATGTGGTACCCCCTCCTCAAAGAGTGGTTTCCATGGAGTGAGTGTTGGCTATGAGCCTGGATCATCTCATGTGAACACTCTCTAGCAAAGAGGGAGATCATATCTTATCCCTCTCCTTCTTTTCTATTGGACAAAAGGCCTCCTCCACATGTATAAGTAAGTATGTCTTCTAATGGAAAAGTAAGGCACACATTTCAGCTTATCTCATTTGTGCGTACGAGAAGAGAATCACGCTCTCTATCTCTCTAGCTCTCTTTGTCTGTCTCTTCGTCGACTTCAGAAGCTTTCTGTTGCTTCGCCATAGCTTTTCTTCTTCACATGGTATCAGAGCTACAGAAGTAGAGTGACAACAGGTCGCTTCATGCTCAAAATATCTCACACTACCTTTCGAGGATGCATCGGAAGACAAGTGCTGCTTCAGGATGTTGCCTGCACTTCGCGAGGGAGTTCTGGAAATGTGATAAGAGGTGCAGGAAGCCGTGCCATTGGTGGTCCTTCACAATTTTAGAGTGGTATGTGACTCTTTCTGGTTTGCGCCCTGTGTACTCAGTACATCACGTGGAAATACAAGGAGATGGCGCTCTGATCTCACGTATTCGACTATACAACTATCTACAGTAGCCGCTCCCAGCTAGGCCATCACCTACGACTGCTACATGTAGATTGAGATAGTGTCAGAAGGCCCGCATTATGAAGATGAAGAAAATGGTCGACATTGAGCAAGCGAAAATGGGCGTCTGTGATTGCCAATGGAGATTTTGAGCTTCTACGCAGACTGAAACAAAGCTTGTCCAAGGTGGATAGCTCGAGCTGGAATGCATACATCATTTTTTAAAGGTACTACTCATTGAATATCTGTTGTAAGCACCTTCGGGCATATCTGTGGTAAGCGCGTGGTAGCAGACATTACGTGTATTCTGATCAACACGTTCTCTAGTTTCAAAATATAGAAATGTTTTTTGGAGCAATTTAAAGCCACGAAGATATTCTGGTGCTTAAATTTCCAGCAGTTCTTTTGGTGCGCAGTTTCGTAAAGCAGGTGTGCAGGTTTTTGAACATTTTCATTGTGAGGAGGCACAACTTGATGCAGTAATTGATTGAGGTCCATTTCTCTCACTTAACACCAAGAGCAGGAGTTAAAATTGTGCATCACAGTCGTCGCTGAATTATTTGTTTGCAATTCATTCATTTTCTTTTGTGAAATTGCGACAGTTTATGAAACTACATCAGTAGGAAGAGTAAATACGTAAATGAGCATTGCTATTATGTTTACCCTTATGACACATGTTAAATGAAATAATGCGAGAACTCCGAATTCTTCTTTCTTTGAAATGCTTCAACTTGCTTCACTTTGAAAATGGACTACGTCAACTTGCTATTGGCAAGACAATAGAGTTTAAGGGAGAAATCGAAAAAGCTTTTTTCTCTTCATAATCACACTTATCTTTGTAAAAGTTTAGGATGTCGTAAGTTTTCTTCTCTCTCTAAGTTCATGGGATTAGACACTGCCATCATGTATGAATGGTAAGACCTTCCCATTACAATAAATTCATCAAATAAAATATTTTTGTAAGGAGTTAGACACTGCCAAGGTGAGCCACTTTGGTAAGACCTCTCCAAAATGAGTGAAAAGCCTTTAGATAAATTCAATGGCCAAGGTTTCCACACATGGCAAACAAAGATCAAGGGATATCTTATGATGAAACAATACCATTAGCACCAAACGAAACACTTGAACATAGAAGAGGGCTACCATATTTCACAGAAAAAGATGAGCAAGCACTTGGGATGTGACTCTTTCTGGTTTGCGCCCTGTGTACTCAGTACGTCACGTGGAAATAGAAGGAGATGGCCCTCTGATCTTACGTATTCGACTATACAACTATCTGCAGTAGCCGCTCCCAGCTAGGCCATCACCTACGACTGCTACATGTAGATTGAGATAGTGTCAGAAGGCCCGCATTATGAAGATGAAGAAAATGGTCGACGTTGAGCAAGCGAAAATGGGCGTCTGTGATTGCCAATGGACATTTTGAGCTTCTACGTAGACTGAAACAAAGCTTGTCCAAGGTGGATAGTTCGAGCTGGAATGCATACATCATTTTTTAAACGTACTACTCATTGAATATCTGTCGTAAGCACCTTCCGGCATATCTGTGGTAAGCGTGTGGCAGCAGACATTACGTGTATTCTGATCAACACATTCTCTAGTTTCAAAATATAGAAATGTTTTTTGGAGCAATTTAAAGCCACGAAGATATTCTGGTGCTTAAATTTCCAGCAATTCTTTTGGTGTGCAGTTTCGTAAAGCAGGTGTGCAGGTTTTTGAACATTTTCATTGTGAGGAGGCACAACTTGATGCAGTAATTGATTGAGGTCTATTTCTCTCACTTAACACCAATAGTAGGAGTTAAAACTCTGCATCGCAGTCGTCGCTCAATTATTTGTTTGCAATTCATTCATTTTCTTTTGTGAAATTGCGACAGTTTATGAAACTACATCAAGTAGGAAGAGTAAATACGTAAATGAGCATTGCTATTATGTTTACCCTTATGACACATGTTAAATGAAATAATGCGAGAACTCCGAATTCTTCTTTCTTTGAAATGCTTCACTTTGAAATGGAGCACGTCAACTTGCTATTGGCAAGATAGTAGAGTTTAAGGGAGAAATCGAAAAAGCCTTTTTCTCTTCATAATCACACTTATCTTTGTTAAAGTTTAGGATATCGTAAGTTTTCTTCTCTCTCTAAGTTCATGGGATTAGACACTGCCACCATGTATGAATGGTAAGACCTTCCCGTTACAATAAATTCATCAAATAAAATATTGTTGTAAGGAGTTAGACACTGCCAAGGTGAGTCACTTTGGTAAGACCTCTCCAAAATGAGTGAAAAGCCTTTAGATAAATTCAATGGCCAAGGTTTCCACACATGGCAAACAAAGATCAAGGGATATCTTATGATGAAACAATACCATTAGCACCAAACGAAACACTTGAACATAGAAGAGGGCTACCATATTTCACAGAAAAAGATGAGCAAGCACTTGGGTACCTCTCTAGATGATAATTATGTACATTTCTTGGATGATTGCACTACGGCAAATCAAGCATGGACTACTTTAGAGCAAAACTTTGGAGCTATCTCTAGAAACTCCATAATAGCATTGAAAATGCAACTTTATTCTCTTACCATGTCACAAGGAGAAGATATACCTACCCTTGTCAACAAGTTAAAAAGTATTTGTACCCAATTAGCTTATGTCCAATGCCCTATTGAAAATGAGGATCAAGTAGCCGTCCTACTCAAACCCGTGCCCGATGATAAATTTGGACAAATTGTAACTGTTCTTAAAGAAAAAGACCCTATCCCTAGATTAGAAGATGTCATCAATTCTCTACAACAACATGAAAATAAATTGAAAACACATGATGAATTCCCAACAAATGCCTTGGTTGTAAGAGCTACAAAATGCATTCATTGTAATCGCACCAACCATTTGTCGAAGGATTGCTATCAAGTCAACCCTTGCAAAATATGTGGTAAAACCAACCATGCTACAAAGCATTGTCGTCTACGCAACAATAATGTCAACAACAACAAAGGAGCTTTCAAACAAAATCCAAGCAATGTCAACATAGCAGAGGAGACAAATTAAGAAGACGCTCAAGTCAATTTTGTCTATGATTATGTGTTGTAAAATATCCCCTTTGTACCATCCTCTTATTTATAGGGAAACATTTGTACCACCCATGAGTTTGTTGAAGGAAGGATATAAACATTGTACCACCTTCTTTGTACATGGGAAGGAATCATATTTTTTTGTACCACCCTAGTCTAGTTGTGAGGAAAGGATAGTTCCCAAAGAGCTATTTGTATGATCAAGCTCAAGGGGGGGATTGTTGGCTATGAGCCTGGATCATCTCATGTGAACACTCTCTAGCAAAGAGGGAGATCATATCTTATCCCTCTCCTTCTTTTCTATTGGACAAAAGCCCTCCTCCACATGTATAAGTAAGAGTGTCTTCTAATGGAAAAGTAAGGCACACATTTCAGCTTATCTCATTTGTGAGTATGAGAAGAGAATCACGTTCTCTATCTCTCTAGCTCTCTTTGTCTGTCTCTTCGCCGAGCTCAGAAGCTTTCTGTTGCTACGCCATAGCTTTTTTTCTTCACATGGTATCAGAGCTACAGAAGTAGAGTGACAACAGGTCGCTTCATGCTCAAAATATCTCACACTACCTTTCGAGGCTGCATCGGAAGACAAGTGCTGCTTCAGGATGTTGCCTGCACTTCGCGAGGGAGTTCTGGAAATGTGAAAGGAGGCGCAGGAAGCCGTGCCATTGGTGGTCCTTCACAATATCAGAGTGGTATGTGACTCTTTCTGGTTTGCGCCCTGTGTACTCAGTACGTGACGTGGAAATAGAAGGAGATGGCGCTCTGATCTGACGTATTCGACTATACAACTATCTGCAGTAGTCGCTCCCAGCTGGGCCATCACCTATGACTGCTACATGTAGATTGAGATAGTGTCAGAAGGCCCGCATTATGAAGATGAAGAAAATGGTCGATGTTGAGCAAGCAAAAATGGGCGTCTTTGATTGCCAATGGAGATTTTGAGCTTCTACGTAGACTGAAACAAAGCTTGTCCAAGGTGGATAGTTTGAGCTGGAATGCATACATCATTTTTTAAAGGTACTACTCGTTGAATATCTGTCGTAAGCACCTTCCGGCATATCTGTGATAAGCACGTGGCAGCAGACATTACGTGTATTCTGATCAACACGTTCTCTAGTTTCAAAATATAGAAATGTTTTTTGGAGCAATTTAAAGCCACGAAGATATTCTGGTGCTTAAATTTCAAGCAGTTCTTTTGGTGCGCAGTTTCGTAAAGCAGGTGTGCAGGTTTTTGAACATTTCCATTGTGAGGAGGCACAACTTGATGCAGTAATTGATTGAGGTCCATTTCTCTCACTTAACACCAATAGCAGGAGTTAAAACTGTGCATCGCAGTCATCGCTGAATTATTTGTTTGCAATTCATTCATTTTCTTTTGTGAAATTGCGACAGTTTATGAAACTACATCAAGTAGGAAGAGTAAATACGTAAATGAGCATTGCTATTATGTTTACCCTTATGACACATGTTAAATGAAATAATGCGAGAACTCCAAATTCTTCTTTCTTTGAAATGCTTCACTTTGAAAATGGACTACGTCAACTTGCTATTCGCAAGATAGTAGAGTTTAAGGGAGAAATCGAAAAAGCTTTTTTCTCTTCATAATCACATTTATCTTTGTAAAAGTTTAGGATGTCGTAAGTTTTCTTCTCTCTCTAAGTTCATGGGATTAGACACTGCCACCATGTATGAATGGTAAGACCTTCCCGTTACAATAAATTCATCAAATAAAATATTATTGTAAGGAGTTAGACACTGCCAAGGTGAGTCACTTTGGTAAGACCTCTCCAAAATGACTGAAAGGCCTTTAGATAAATTCAATGGCCAAGGTTTCCACACATGGCAAACAAAGATCAAGGGATATCTTATGACGAAACAATACCATTAGCACCAAACAAAACACTTGAACATAGAAGAGGGCTACCATATTTCACAGAAAAAGATGAGCAAGCACTTGGGATGCTACTTACCTCTCTAGATGATAATTATGTACATTTCTTGGATGATTGCACTACGGCAAATCAAGCATGGACTATTTTAGAGCAAAACTTTGGAGCTATCTCTAGAAACTCCAAAATAGCATTGCAAATGCATCTTTATTCTCTTACCATGTCACAAGGAGAAGATATACCTACCCTTGTCAACAAGTTAGAAAGTATTTGTACCCAATTAGGTTATGTACAGTGCCCTATTGAAAATGAGGATCAAGTAGCTGTCCTACTCAAACCGGTGCCCGATGATAAATTTGGACAAATTGTAATTGTTCTTAACGAAAAGGACCCTATCCCTAGATTAGAAGATGTCATCAATTCTCTACAACAACATGAAAATAAATTGAAAACACATGATGAATTCCCAATAAATGCATTGGTTGTAAGAGCTACAAAATGCATTCATTGTAATCGCACCAACCATTTGTCGAAGGATTGCTATCAAGTCAACCCTTGCAAAATATGTGGTAAAACCAACCATGCTACAAAGCATTGTCATCTACGCAACAACACTGTCAACAACAACAAAGGAGCTTTCAAACAAAATCCAAGCAATGTCAACATAGCAGAGGAGACAAATGAAGAAGATGCTCAAGTCAATTTTGTCTATGATTATGTGTTGTAAAACATCCCCTTTGTACCATCCTCATATTTATAGGGAAGGATTTGTACCACCCATGAGTTTGTTGAAGGAAGGATATAAACATTGTACCACCTTCTTTGTACATGGGAAGGAATCATATTTTTTTGTACCAGCCTAGTCTAGTTGTGAGGAAAGGATAGTTCCCAAAGAGCTATTTGTATGATCAAGCTCAAGGGGGGGATTTTTGGCTATGAGCCTGGATCATCTCATGTGAACACTCTCTAGCAAAGAGGGAGATCATATCTTATCCCTCTCCTTCTTTTCTATTGGACAAAAGCCCTCCTCCACATGTATAAGTAAGTATGTCTTCTAATGGAAAAGTAAGGCACACATTTCAGCTTATCTCATTTGTGCATACGAGAAGAGAATCAGGTTCTCTATCTCTCTAGCTCTCTTTGTCTGTCTCTTCGTCGACTTCAGAAGCTTTCTGTTGCTGCACCATAGCTTTTCTTCTTCACATGGTATCAGAGCTACAGAAGTAGAGTGACAACAGGTCGCTTCATGCTCAAAATATCTCATACTACCTTTCGAGGGTGCATGGGAAGACAAGTGCTGCTTCAGGATGTTGCCTGCACTTCACGAGGGAGTTCTAGAAATGTGATAGAAGGCACAGGAAGCCGTGCCATTGGTGGTCCTTCACAATTTCAGAGTGGTATGTGACTCTTTCTGGTTTGCGCCCTGTGTACTCAGTACGTCACGTGGAAATAGAAGGAGATGATGCTCTGATCTGACGTATTCGACTATACAACTATCTGCAGTAGCCGCCCCCAGCTGGGCCATCACCTACGACTGGTACATGTAGATTGAGATAGTGTCAGAAGGCCCGCATTATGAAGATGAAGAAAATGTTCAACGTTGAGCAAGCGAAAATGGGCGTCTCTGATTGCCAATGGAGATTTTGAGCTTATACGAACACTGAAACAAAGCTTGTCCAAGGTGGATAGTTCGAGCTGGAATGCATACATCATTTTTTAAAGGTACTACTCGTTGAATATATGTCGTAAGGACCTTCCGGCATATCTGTGGTAAGCGCGTGGCAGCAGACATTACGTGTATTCTGATCAACACGTTCTCTAGTTTCAAAATATAGAAATGTTTTTTTGAGCAATTTAAAGCCACAAGATATTCTGGTGCTTAATTTTCTAGCAGTTCTTTTGGTGCACAGTTTCGTAAAGCAGGTGTGCAGGTTTTTGAACATTTTCATTGTGAGGAGGCACAACTTAATGCAGTAATTGATTGAGGTCCATTTCTCTAACTTAACGCCATTAGCAGGAGTTAAAACTGTGCATCGAAGTTGTCGCTGAATTATTTGTTTGTAATTCATTCATTTTCTTTTTGTGAAATGGCGACAGTTTATGAAACTACATCAAGTAGGAAGAGTAAATATGTAAATGATCATTGCTATTATGTTTACCCTTATGACACATGTTAAATGAAATAATGCGAGAACTCCGAATTCTTCTTTCTTTGAAATGCTTCACTTTGAAAATGGACTACGTCAACTTGCTATTGGCGAGATAGTACAGTTTAAGGGAGAAATCGAAAAAGCCTTTTTCTCTTCATAATCAAACTTATCTTTGTAAAAGTTTAGGATGTTGTAAGTTTTCTTCTCTCTCTAAGTTCATGGGATTAGACACTACCATCATGTATGAATGGTAAGACCTTCCCGTTGCAATAAATTCATCAAATAAAATATTGTTGTAAGGAGTTAGACACTGCCAAGGTGAGTGACTTTGGTAAGACCTCTCCAAAATGAGTGAAAAGCCTTTAGATAAATTCAATGGCCAAGGTTTCCACACATGGCAAACAAAGATCAAGGGATATCTTATGATGAAACAATACCATTAGCACCAAACGAAACACTTGAACATAGAAGAGGGCTACCATATTTCACAGAAAAAGATGAGCAAGCACTTGGGATGCTACTTACCTCTCTAGATGATAATTATGTACATTTCTTGGATGATTGCACTACGGCAAATCAAGTATGGACTACTTTAGAGCAAAACTTTGGAGCTATCTCTAGAAACTCCAGAATAGCATTGAAAATGCAACTTTATTCTCTTACCATGTCACAAGGAGAAGATATACCTACCCTTGTCAACAAGTTAAAAAGTATTTGTACCCAATTAGCTTATGTACAATGCCCTATTGAAAATGAGGACCAAGTAGCTGTCCTACTCAAACCCGTGCCCGATGATAAATTTGGACAAATTGTAACTGTTCTGAAATAAAAAGAACCTATCCCTAGATTAGAAGATGTCAGCAATTCTCTACAACAACATGAAAACAAATTGAAAACACATGATGAATTCGCAACAAATGCCTTGGTTGTAAGAGCTACAAAATGCATTCATTGTAATCGCACCAACCATTTGTCGAAAGATTGCTATCAAGTCAACCCTTGAAAAATATGTGGTAAAACCAACCATGCTACAAAGCATTGTCGTCTACGCAACAACAATGTCAACAACAACAAAGGAGCTTTCAAACAAAATCCAAGCAATGTCAACATAGGAGAGGAGACAAATTAAGAAGACGCTCAAGTCAATTTTGTCTATGATTATGTGTTGTAAAACATCCCCTTTGTACCATCCTCTTATTTATTGGGAAAAATTTGTACCACCCATGAGTTTGTTGAAGGAAGGATATAAACATTGTACCACCTTCTTTGTACATGGGAAGGAATCATATTTTTTTGTACGAGCCTAGTCTAGTTGTGAGGAAAGGATAGTTCCCAAAGAGCTATTTGTATGATCAAGCTGAAGGGGGGGATTGTTGGCTATGAGCATGGATCATCTCATGTGAACACTCTCTAGCAAAGAGGGAGATCATATCTTATCCCTCTCCTTCTATTCTATTGGAAAAAAGCTCTCCTCCACATGTATAAGTAAGTATGTCTTCTAATGGAAAAGTAAGGCACACATTTCAGCTTATCTCATTTGTGGGTACGAGAAGAGAATCCGTTCTCTATCTCTCTAGCTCTCTTTGTCTGTCTCTTCGTCGACTTCAGAAGCTTTCTGTTGCTGCGCCATAGCTTTTCTTCTTCACATGGTATCAGAGCTACAGAAGTAGAGTGACAACAGGTCGCTTCATGCTCAGAATATCTCACACTACCTTTCGAGGCTGCATCGGAAGACAAGTGCTGCTTGAGGATGTTGCCTGCACTTCACGAGCGAGTTTTGGAAATGTGATAGTGCCATTGGTGGTCCTTCACAATTTCAAAGTGGTATGTGACTCTTTCTGGTTTGCGCCCTGTGTACTCAGTACGTCATGTGGAAATAGAAGGAGATGGCGATCTGATCTCACGTATTCGACTATACAACTATCTGCAGTAGCCTCTCCCAGCTGGGCCATCACCTACGACTGCTACATGTAGATTGAGATAGTGTCAGAAGGACCACATTATGAAGATGAAGAAAATGGTCGACATTGAGTAAGCGAAAATGGGTGTCTATGATTGCCAATGGAGATTTTGAGCTTCTACGCAGACTGAAACAAAGCTTGTCCAAGGTGGATAGTTCGAGCTAGAATGCATACATCATTTTTTAAAGATACTACTCATTGAATATCTATCGTAAGCACCTTCCAGCATATCTGTGGTAAGCGCGTGGCAACATACATTACGTGTATTCAGATCTACACGTTCTCTAGTTTCAAAATATAGAAATGTTTTTTGGAGCAATTTAAAGCCACGAAGATATTCTGGTGCTTAAATTTCTAGCAGTTCTTTTGGTGCGCAGTTTCGTAAAGCAGGTGTGCAAGTTTTTGAACATTTTCATTGTGAGGAGGCACAACTTGATGCAGTAATTGATTGAGGTCCATTTCTTTCGCTTAACACCAATAGCAGGAGTTAAAACTGTGTATCGCAGTCGTCGTTGAATTATTTGTTTGCAATTCATTCATTTTCTTTTGTGAAATTGCGACAATTTATGAAACTACATCAAGTAGGAAGAGTAAATACGTAAATGAGCATTGCTATTATGTTTACCCTTATGACACATGTTAAATGAAATAATGCGAGAACTCCAAATTCTTCTTTCTTTGAAATGCTTCACTTTGAAAATGGACTACGTCAACTTGCTATTGGCAAGATAGTAGAGTTTAAGGGAGAAATTGAAAAAGCTTTTTTCTCTTCATAATCACACTTATCTTTGTAAAAGTTTAGGATGTCGTAAGTTTTCTTCTGTCTCTAAGTTCATGGGATTAGACACTGCCACCATGTATGAATGGTAAGACCTTCCCGTTACAAGAAATTCATCAAATAAAATATTATTTTAAGGAGTTAGACACTGCCAAGGTGAGTCACTTTGGTAAGACCTCTCCAAAATGAGTGAAAAGCCTTTAGATAAATTCAATGGCCAAGGTTTCCACACATGGCAAACAAAGATCAAGGGATATCTTATGATGAAACAATACCATTAGCACCAAACGAAACACTTGAACATTGAAGAGGGCTACCATATTTCACAGAAAAAGATGAGCAAGCACTTAGGATGCTACTTACCTCTCTAGATGATAATTATGTACATTTCTTGGTTGATTGCACTACGGCAAATCAAGCATGGACTACTTTAGAGCAAAACTTTGGAGCTATCTCTAGAAACTCCAAAATAGCATTGAAAATGTATCTTTATTCTCTTACCATGTCACAAGGAGAAGATATACCTACCCTTGTCAACAAGTTAAAAAGCATTTGTACCCAATTAGCTTATGTACAATGCCCTATTGAAAATGAGGATCAAGTAGCTGTCCTACTCAAACCCGTGCCTGATGATAAATTTGGACAAATTGTAATTGTTCTTAAAGAAAAAGTCCCTATCCTTAGATTAGAAGATGTCATCAATTCTCTACAACAACATGAAAATAAATTGAAAACACATGATGAATTCCCAACAAACGCCTTGGTTGTAAGAGCTACAAAATGCATTCATTGTAATCACACCAACCATATGTCGAAGGATTGCTATCAAGTCAACCCTTGCAAAATATGTGGTAAAACCAACCATGCTACAAAGCATTGTCATCTAAACAACAATGTCAACAACAACAAAGGAGCTTTCAAACAAAATCCAAGCAATGTCAACATAGGAGAGGAGACAAATGAAGAAGATGCTCTAGTCAATTTTGTCTATGATTATGTGTTGTAAAACATCCCCTTTGTACCATCCACATATTTATAGGGAAGGATTTGTACCACCCATGAGTTTGTTGAAGGAAGGATATAAACATTGTACCTCCTTCTTTGTACATGGGAAGGAATCATATTTTTTTGTACCACCCTAGTCTACTTGTGAGGAAAGGATAGTTCCCAAAGAGCTATTTGTATGATCAAGCTCAAGGGGGGGATTGTTGGCTATGAGCCTGGATCATCTCATGTGAACACTCTCTAGCAAAGAGGGAGATCATATCTTATCCCTCTCCTTCTTTTCTATTGGACAAAAGCCCTCCTCCACATGTATAAGTAAGTATGTCTTCTAATGGAAAAGTAAGGCACACATTTCAGATTATCTCATTTGTGCGTACCAGAAGAGAATCACGTTCTCTATCTCTCTAGCTCTCTTTGTCTGTCTCTTCGTCGACTTCAGAAGCTTTCTGTTGCTGCGGCATAGCTTTTCTTCTTCACATGGTATCAGAGCTACAGAAGTAGAGTGACAACAGGTCGCTTCATGCTCAAAATATCTCACACTACCTTTCGAGGGTGCATCGGAAGACAAGTGCTGCTTCAGGATGTTGCCTTCACTTCGCGAGGGAGTTCTAGAAATGTGATAGGAGGCGTAGGAAGCCGTGCCATTGGTGGTCCTTCACAATTTCAGAGTGGTATGTGACTCTTTCTGGTTTGAGCCCTGTGTACTGAGTACGTCACGTGGAAATAGAAGGAGATGACGCTTTGATCTGACGTATTTGACTATACAACTATCTGCAGTAGCCGCTCCCAGCTGGGCCATCACCTACGACTGCTACATGTAGATTGAGATAGTGTCAGAAGGCCCGCATTATGAAGATGAAGAAAATGGTCGACGTTGAGCAAGCGAAAATGGGCGTTTGTGATTGCCAATGGAGATTTTGAGCTTCTACAAACACTGAAACAAAGCTTGTCCAAGGTGGATAGTTCGAGCTGGAATGCATACATCATTTTTTAAAGGTACTACTCGTTGAATATATGTCGTAAGCACCTTCCGGCATATCTGTGGTAAGCGCGTGGCAGCAGACATAACGTGTATTCTGATCAACACGTTCTCTAGTTTCAAAATATAGAAATGTTTTTTGGAGCAATTTAAAGCCACGAAGATATTCTGGTGCTTAAATTTCAAGCAGTTCTTTTGGTGCGCAGTTTCGTAAAGTAGGTGTGCAGGTTTTTGAACATTTTCATTGTGAGGAGGCACAACTTGATGAAGTAATTGATTGAGGTCCATTTCTCTCACTTAACACCAATAGCAGGAGTTAAAACTATGCATCGGAGTCGTCGTTGAATTATTTGTTTGCAATTCATTCATTTTCTTTTGTGAAATTGCGACAGTTTATGAAACTACATCAAGTAGGAAGAGTAAATACGTAAATGAGAATTGCTATTATGTTTACCCTTATGACACATGTTAAATGAAATAATGCGAGAACTCCGAATTGTTGTTTCTTTGAAATGCTTCACTTTGAAAATGGACTAAGTCAACTTGCTATTGGCAAGATAGTAGAGTTTAAGGGAGAAATCGAAAAAGCCTTTTTCTCTTCATAATCACACTTATCTTTGTAAAAGTTTAGGATGTCGTAAGTTTTTTTCTCTCTCTAAGTTCATGGGATTAGACACTGCCATCATGTATGAATGGTAAGACCTTCCCGTTGCAATAAATTCATCAAATAAAATATTGTTGTAAGGAGTTAGACACTGCCAAGGTGAGTCACTTTGGTAAGACCTCTCCAAAATGAGTGAAAAGCCTTTAGATAAATTCAATGGCCAAGGTTTCCACACATGGCAAACAAAGATCAAGGGATATCTTATGATGAAACAATACCATTAGCACCAAACGAAACACTTGAACATAGAAGAGGGCTACCATATTTCACAGAAAAAGATGAGCAAGCAATTGGGATGCTACTTACCTCTCTAGATGATAATTATGTACATTTCTTGGATGATTGCACTACGGAAAATCAAGCATGGACTACTTTAGAGCAGAACTTTGGTCTAGAAACTCCATAATAGCATTGAAAATGCAACTTTATTCTCTTACCATGTCACAAGGAGAAGATATACCTACCCTTGTCAACAAGTTGAAAAGTATTTGTACCCATTTAGCTTATGTACAATGCCCTATTGAAAGTGAGGATCAAGTAGCTGTCCTACTCAAAGCCGTGCCCGATGATAAATTTGGACAAATTGTAACTGTTCTGAAATAAAAAGACCCTATCCCTAGATTAGAAGATGTCATCAATTCTCTACAACAACATGAAAATAAATTGAAAACACATGATGAATTCCCAACAAATGCCTTGGTTGTAAGAGCTACAAAATGCATTCATTGTAATCGTACCAACAATTTGTCGAAGGATTGCTATCAAGTCAACCCTTGCAAAATATGTGGTAAAACCAACCATGCTACAAAGCATTGTCGTCTACGCAACAACAATATCAACAACAACAAAGGAGCTTTCAAACAAAATCCAAGCAATGTCAACATAGCAGAGGAGACAAATTAAGAAGACGCTCAAGTCAATTTTGTCTATGATTATGTGTTGTAAAACATCCCCTTTGTACCATCCTCTTATTTATAGGGAAGGATTTGTACCACCCATGAGTTTGTTGAAGGAAGGATATAAACATTGTACCACCTTCTTTGTACATGGGAAGGAATCATATTTTTTTGTACCACCCTAGTCTAGTTGTGAGGAAATGATTGTTCCCAAAGAGCTATTTGTATGATCAAGCTCAAGGGGGGGATTGTTGGCTATGAGCCTGGATCATCTCATGTGAACACTCTCGAGCAAAGAGGGAGATCATATCTTATCCCTCTCCTTCTATTCTATTGGACAAAAGCCCTCCTCCACATGTATAAGTAAGTATGTCTTCTAATGGAAAAGTAAGGCACACATTTCAACTTATCTCATTTGTGGTTACGAGAAGAGAATCACGTTCTCTATCTCTCTAGCTCTCTTTGTCTGTCTCTTTGTCAACTTAAGAAGCTTTCTGTTGCTGCGCCATAGCTTTTCTTCTTCACATGGTATCAGAGCTACAGAAGTAGAGTGACAACAGGTCGCTTCATGCTCAAAATATCTCACACTACCTTTCGAGGCTGCATCGGAAGACAAGTGCTGCTTGAGGATGTTGCCTGCACTTGGCGAGGGAGTTCTGGAAATGTGATAGGAGGCGTAGGAAGCCGTGCCATTTGTGGTCCTTCACAATTTCAGAGTGGTATGTGACTCTTTCTGGTTTGCGCCCTATGTACTCAGTACATCACATGGAAATAGAAGGAGATGGTGCTCTGATCTGACGTATTCGACTATACAACTATCTGCAGTAGCCGCTCCCAGCTGGGCCATCACCTACGACTACTACATGTAGATTGAGATAGTGTCAGAAGGCCCGCATTATGAAGATGAAGAAAATGGTCGACATTGAGCAAGCGAAAATGGGCGGCTGTGATTGCCAATGGAGATTTTGAGCTTCTACGCAGACTGAAACAAAGCTTGTCCAAGGTGGATAGTTCGAGCTCGAATGCATACATCATTTTTCAAAGGTACTACTCGTTGAATATCTGTCGTAAGCACCTTCCGGCATATCTGTGGTAAGCGGGTGGTAGCAGACATTACGTGTATTCTGATCAACACGTTCTCTAGTTTCAAAATTTAGAAATGTTTTTTGGAGCAATTTAAAGCCACAAAGATATTCTGGTGCTTCAATTTCCAGCAGTTCTTTTGGTGCGCAGTTTCGTAAAGCAGGTGTGCAGGTTTTTGAACATTTTCATTGTGAGGAGGGACAACTTGATGCAGTAATTGATTGAGGTCCATTTCTCTCACTTAACACCAAGAGCAGGCGTTAAAACTGTGCATCGCAGTTGTCGCTGAATTATTTGTTTGCAATTCATTCATTTTCTTTTGTGAAAATGCGACAATTTATGAAACTACATCAAGTAGGAAGAGTAAATACGTAAATGAGCATTGCTATTATGTTTACCCTTATGACACATGTTAAATGAAATAATGCGAGAACTCCGAATTCTTCTTTCTTTGAAATGCTTCAACTTGCTTCACTTTGAAAATGGACTACGTCAACTTGCTATTGGCAAGACAATAGAGTTTAAGGGAGAAATCGAAGAAGCTTTTTTCTCTTCATAATCACACTTATCTGTGTAAAAGTTTAGGATGTCGTAAGTTTTCTTCTCTCTCTAAGTTCATGGGATTAGACACTGCCATCATGTATGAATGGTAAGACCTTCCCGTTCCAATAAATTCATCGAATAAAATATTGTTGTAAGGAGTAAGACACTGCCAAGGTGAGCCACTTTGGTAAGACCTCTCCAAAATGAGTGAAAATCCTTTAGATAAATTCAATGGCCAAGGTTTCCACACATGGCAAACAAAAATCAAGGGATATCTTATGATGAAACAATACCATTAGCACCAAACGAAACACTTGAACATACAAGAGGGCTACCATATTTCACAGAAAAAGATGAGCAAGCACTTGGGATGCTACTTACCTCTCTAGATGATAATTATGTACATTTCTTGGATGTTGCACTATGACAAATCAAGCATGGACTACTTTAGAGCAAAACTTTGGAGCTATCTCTAGAAACTCCAAAATAGCATTGAAAATGCAACTTTATTCTCTTACCATGTCACAAGGAGAAGATATACCTTCTCTTGTAAACAAGTTAAAAAGTATTTGTACCCAATTAGCTTATGTACAATGCCCTATTGAAAATGAGGATCAAGTAGCTATCCTACTCAAACCCGTGCCCGATGATAAATTTGGACAAATTGTAACTGTTCTGAAATAAAAAGACCCTATCCCTAGATTAGAAGATGTCAGCAATTCTCTACAACAACATGAAAATAAATTGAAAACACATGATGAATTCCCAAAAAATGCCTTGGTTGTAAGAGCTACAAAATGCATTCATTGTAATCGCACCAACCATTTGTCGAAGAATTTCTATCAAGTCAACCCTTGCAAAATATGTGGTAAAACCAACCATGCTACAAAGCATTGTCGTCTACGCAACAACAATGTCAACAACAACATAGGAGCTTTCAAACAAAATCCAAGCAATGTCAACATAGCAGAGGAGACAAATGAAGAAGACGCTCAAGTCAATTTTGTCTATGATTATGTGTTGTAAAACATCCCCTTTGTACCATTCTCATATTTATAGGGAAGGATTTGTACCACCCATGAGTTTGTTGAAGGAAGGATATAAACATTGTACCACCTTCTTTGTACATGGGAAGGAATCATATTTTTTTTTACCACCCTAGTCTAGTTGTGAGGAAAGGATAGTTCCCAAAGAGCTATTTGTATGATCAAGCTCAAGGGGGGGATTGTTGGCTATGAGCCTGGATCATCTCATGTGAACACTCTCTAGCAAAGAGGGAGATCATATCTTATCCCTCTCCTTCTTTTCTATTGGACAAAAGCCCTCCTCCACATGTATAAGTAAGTATGTCTTCTAATGGAAAAGTAAGGCACACATTTCAGCTTATCTCATTTGTGCGTACGAGAAGAGAATCACGTTCTCTATCTCTATAGCTCTCTTTGTCTGTCTCTTCGTCCACTTCAGAAGCTTTCTGTTGCTGCCCCATAGCTTTTCTTCTTCACATTGTATCAGAGCTACAGAAGTAGATTGACAACAGGTCGCTTCATGCTCAAAATATCTCACACTACCTTTCGAGGCTGCATGGGAAGACAAGTGCTGCTTCAGGATGTTGCCTGCACTTTGCGAGGGAGTTCTTTGGAAATGTGATAGGAGGCACAGGAAGGCGTGCCATTGGTGGTCCTTCACAATTTTAGAGTGGTATGTGACTCTTTCTGGTTTGCGCCCTATGTACTCAGTACATCACGTGGAAATAGAAGGAGATGGCGCTCTGATCTGACGTATTCGACTATACAGCTATCTGCAGTAGCTGCTCCCAGCTGGGCCATCACCTACGATTGCTACATGTAGATTGAGATAGTGTCAGAAGGCCCGCATTATGAAGATGAAGAAAATGGTCGACGTTGAGCAAGCAAAAATGGGCGTCTGTGATTGCCAATGGAGATTTTGAGCTTCTACGAACACTGAAACAAAGCTTGTCCAAGGTGGATAGTTCGAGCTGGAATGCATACATCATTTTTTAAAGGTACTACTCGTTGAATATCTCTCGTAAGCACCTTCTGGCATATCTGTGGTAAGCGCGTGGCAGTAGACATTACGTGTATTCTGATCAACACGTTCTCTAGTTTCAAAATATAGAAATGTTTTTTGGAGCAATTTAAAGCCACGAAGATATTCAGGTGCTTAAATTTCCAGTAGTTGTTTTGGTGCGTAGTTTCGTGAAGCAGGTGTGCAGGTTTTTGAACATTTTCATTGTGAGGAGGCACAACTTGATGCAGTAATTGATTGAGGTCCATTTCTCTCACTTAACACCAAGAGCATGAGTTAAAACTGTGCATCGCAGTCATCGCTGAATTATTTGTTTGCAATTCATTCATTTTCTTTTGTGAAATTGCGACAGTTTATGAAACTACATCAAGTAGGAAGAGTAAATACGTAAATGAGCATTGCTATTATGTTTACCCTTATGACACATGTTAAATGAAATAATGCGAGAACTCCGAATTCTTCTTTCTTTGAAATGCTTCACTTTGAAAATGGACTACGTCAACTTGTTATTGGCAAGATAGTAGAGTTTAAGGGAGAAATCGAAAAAGCCTTTTTCTCTTCATAATCACACTTATCTTTGTAAAAGTTTAGGATGTCGTAAGTTTTCTTCTCTCACTAAGTTCATGGGATTAGACACTGCCATCATCTATGAATGGTAAGACCTTCCCGTTACAATAAATTCATCAAATAAAATATTGCTGTAAGGAGTTAGACACTGCCAAGGTGAGTCACTTTGGTAAGACCTCTCCAAAATGAGTGAAAAGCCTTTAGATAAATTCAATGGCCAAGGTTTCCACACATGGCAAACAAAGATCAAGGGATATCTTATGATGAAACAATACCATTAGCACCAAACGAAACACTTGAACATAGAAGAGGGCTACCATATTTCACAGAAAAAGATGAGCAAGCACTTGGGATGCTACTTACCTCTCTAGATGATAATTATGTACATTTCTTGGATGATCGCACTACGGCAAATCAAGCATGGACTACTTTAGAGAAAAAATTTGGAGCTATCTCTAGAAACTCCAAAATAGCATTGAAAATGCAACTTTATTCTCTTACCATGTCAGAAGGAGAAGATATACCTACCCTTGTCAACAAGTTAAAAAGTATTTGTACCCAATTAGCTTATGTACAATGCCCTATTGAAAATGAGGATCAAGTAGCTGTCCTACTCAAACCCGTGCCCGATGATAAATTTGGACAAATTGTAACTGTTCTGAAATAAAAAGACCCTATCCCTAGATTAGAAGATGTCATCAATTCTCTACAACAACATGAAAATAAATTGAAAACACATGATGAATTCCCCACAAATGCCTTGGTTGTAAGAGCTACAAAATGCATTCATTGTAATCGCACCAACCATTTGTCAAAGGATTGCTATCAAGTCAACCCTTGCAAAATATGTGGTAAAACCAACCATGCTACAAGGCATTGTCGTCTACGCAACAACAATGTCAACAACAACAAAGGAGCTTTCAAATAAAATCCAAGCAATGTCAACATAGCAGAGGAGACAAATGAAGAAGACGCTCAAGTCAATTTTGTCTATGATTATGTGTTGTGAAACATCCCCTTTGTACCATCCTCATATTTATAGGGAAGGATTTGTACCACCCATGAGTTTGTTGAAGGAAGGATATAAACATTGTACCACCTTCTTTGTACATGGGAAGGAATCATATTTTTTTGTACCAGCCTAGTCTAGTTGTGAGGAAAGGATAGTTCCCAAAGAGCTATTTGTATGATCAAGCTCAAGGGGGGGATTGTTGGCTATGAGCCTGGATCATCTCATGTGAACACTCTCTAGCAAAGAGGGAGATCATATCTTATCCCTCTCCTTCTTTTCTATTGGACAAAAGCCCTCGTCCACATGTATAAGTAAGTATTTCTTCTAATGGAAAAGTAAGGCACACATTTCAGCTTATCTCATTTGTGCGTACGAGAAGAGAATCACGTTCTCTATCTCTCTAGCTCTCTTTGTCTGTCTCTTCGTCGACTTCAGAAGCTTTCTGTTGCTGCGCCATAGCTTTTCTTCTTCACATGGTATCAGAGCTACTGAAGTAGAGTGACAACAGGTTGCTTCATGCTCAAAATATCTCACACTACCTTTCGAGGCTGCATCGGAAGACAAGTGCTGCTTCAGGATGTTGCCTGCACTTCGCGAGGGAGTTTTGGAAATGTGATAGGAGGCGCAGGAAGCCGTGGCATTGGTGGTCCTTCACAATTTCAGAGTGGTATGTGACTCTTTCTTGTTTGCGCCCTGTGTACTCAGTACGTCACGTGGAAATAGAAGGAGATGGCGCTCTGATTTGACGTATTCGACTATACAACTATCTGCAGTAGCCGCTCCCAGCTGAGCCATGACCTACCACTGCTACATGTAGATTGAGATAGTGTCAGAAGGCCCGCATTATGAAGATGAAGAAAATGGGCGACGTTGAGCAAGCGAAAATGGGCGTCTGTGATTGCCAATGGAGATTTTGAGCTTCTACGAACACTGAAACAAAGCTTGTCCAAGGTGGATAGTTCGAGCTGGAATGCATACATCATTTTTTAAAGGTACTACTCGTTGAATATCTGTCGTAAGAACCTTCCGGCATATCTGTGGTAAGCGCGTGGCAGTAGACATTACGTGTATTCTGATCAACACGTTCTCTAGTTTCAAAATATAGAAATGTTTTTTGGAGCAATTTAAAGCCACGAAGATATTCTGGTGCTTAAATTTCCAGCAGTTCTTTTGGTGCGCAGTTTCGTAAAGCAGGTGTGCAGGTTTTTGAACATTTTCATTATGAGGAGGCACAACTTGATGCAGTAATTGATTGAGGTCCATTTCTCTCACTTAACACCAATAGCAATAGTTAAAACTGTGCATTGCAGTCGTCACTGAATTATTTGTTTGCAATTCATTCATTTTCTTTTGTGAAATTGCGACAGTTTATGAAACTACATCAAGTAGGAACAGTAAATACGTAAATGAGCATTGCTATTATGTTTACCCTGTGAAGAGATGGATAGGTATGTGTTGAAGATGAAGAGGTGTTGCAAAATCTTTGCTCTACACTAGCCAAATGAACTCTAGGAGTAGATGGTGGGCCCTTTTAGCTTGCCAATGGATGTATTAGACACCCTATGTACCTTGGAAGATCACTCTCAAAAAGATAGATCAAAACAGATAAGTTGGAGTTAGCTCAGAGGTGAAAACTTGCTATTCTTGGTTAATACACCTGTCCAGTGTTTTACATAATTCTCTGAGCACAGCAGCAATTAGATTAATTCCTCTTGGGGAAGGCTAGGTAGCTTAAAGAGCTAACTTTAGAGAGTAATCTCATCAAAAATAACAAACCACACACTGAGAATGACTTTTAACAAGTGATGACATCATCCCGATTTTCACGGGCTGCTACAGAAATAGACCAATGAGTAGAAAAATTAACATAACTCAAGATGTAAGAATTCAATGATCATGAAAATTTGTATGCTTATACTAGACAGTAAGCTGAATCCAACAAGCTTGAAATCACTGAATTTGGATGAGTAAACACTGAGAAATGACTCTGACAAGGTTACTGAAAAAGTCGGGTACCTGACAGAGAAGTGAAGATGAACATACCCTGTTGACTTCAAATGAACATAACTGAAGATTCCAACATCCAAATGACATGAAAATTTGTGAGCATATAGTAGCCTTATAGAGCTAACTTTACCAAGTTAAATCACTGAAAATGATGAACCAAGTGCAGAGAAACAATCTCTGCAAGCTGACTGAGAAAAACTGAAGTAATGGCAGTGAGTAGTACACATCACAAGAACATGGAAAGATGAACTCAAATAATCATGAAAATGAAAGTATATTGCTTGTACAATACAATGACTTACTGATACATATGTGTGCCTTGTAATCACACCTTGATATGGCATAAAGCTCAGCTCTTGGAGGTCTTCACATAGGTCTCTCTAACCACGACTAAAAACGCCATCTATTTATAGTTGAGTTTGGGGGGCTAACTTCCCTCAATCACTCTCCAATCAATCAATGATTGATTTGATTCTCTACCTACCACAAATCACGAATTCGTGGCTCCTCTTTCCATTCTTGATCATGTGGGCTCAACCACTTAAGATTCTCTTACTTTTACATTAAGTAAACTCTTCAAAAGTTACAAGAGGTAGTTCACAAGTGAACTTTACATAGTCTTCATTTTGAAGCTTCTTTAATGACTTTGTGAGACTCAAGCCAATACTTAGGCTTGTCATAGACTTGCTCCAACAGCTCCCCCTCAAGCCAAGTATGCTTGAGGTCTTCAATCTTCCAAGATTACCTGCAAACCAATCATAGCCTTGAATTTGCAAAGCTTTGTACCATCCAATGCTTTAGTTAGAATATCTGCACATTGTTGATGAGTGGACACATATGATATTTGAATCTCCTTGCTTAGGATCTTCTCTCGTACATAATGATAATGAACTTCAATATGTTTAGTCCTTGCATGAAAAATAGGATTAGCAGCCAAGTGAATAGAACTCATATTGTCACCAAAAATAGTTGGAGTTCCAAACTCCAATCCAAGATCTTTGAACAATGTCTTCATCCACATAGCTTCCTGTGTAGCTATGGCAAGACCTCTATATTCAGCTTCAGTAGAAGAGAGAGCAACTGTGGGTTGCTTCTTGGATGACCATGAAATAAGCTTTGAACCTGCAAAGGTAAGATAACCTGAAGTGCTCCTTCTATCTTCCTTGGAGCCAGCCCAATCTGCATCAGAAAATAGCTTCAAACCTAAATCAGATACATAAGGATAGTAAAGTCCTTCATTTATGGTTCCTTTGAGATATTTGAGTATCCTTTTGGCAGCATCCATATGTGGTTTCCTTGGTGTGTGCATAAATTGGCTTAGCACACTCACACTGTAACATATATCTACTCTTGTCAATGTGGCATAGTTGAGACTACCCACTAGACTTTGATATGATGTGATGTCCTCTATGAGTTCACCTTCATGTGAGCTCAATTTGTGATTAACCTCCATTGGAGTACCTGCAATCTTACAATCTTGCATCTTGAATTTTGCCAACATGTCCTTAATGTACTTTCTTTGAGTGAGAAACAAACCATGATCTTTGTAGACAACTTCCAAACCTAGGAAGTAGGTAAGTGAACCCAAATCACTTATCTTGAACTTTTCTCTCATCTGATCTTTGATCTTCTTCATACCATCTGCATCATTTCCTGTCAATATAATATCATCTACATATACACATAGGTAGATGACCTCGGAATTACTCTTTTTAATAAAGAGTGAAGGATCTGCTTTGCTTGGTTGAAAGCCTTTGTCCTGCAAGAATGAAACAAGCCTGAAATTCCAAGCTCTTGGAGCTTGCTTGAGACCATACAATGCTTTGTTAAGTTTACACACATAATCAGGATAAACTTGACTCTCAAAACCAGGTGGTTGTGCCATATATACCTCTTCTGTTATCCAACCATTCAAGAATGCATTCTTCACATCTAGTTGAAGTATCTTCCAATTCTTGGAAGAGGCAATACTAAGCAAAACCCTAATAGTAGGCATCTTTGCAACAGGAGAGAAGGTCTCCTCATAATCAATTCCCTGAGTTTGTGCAAAGCCTTTTGCTACAAGCCTTGCCTTATACCTGTTAATGGAACCATCAGAATTCTTCTTGAGTTTATAGACCCATCTTGAGCCTATTACCTTCATGGATGAAGTCTTGGGCACCAAATCCCAAGTGTTGTTTTCCTCGAGTGCTTCAATCTCTTCCTTCATTGCATGCTTCCATTCTGTTTTTGCTTTGGCCTCTTCAAATGATGATGGCTCCTCTTGGTTTATGTCCTGTGCTATGTAGATAGAATGTTTAGTTACTAATGAGGTGTCAAACCCATACCTTTCTGGTTTTTTCTTTTCCCTCATAGATCTTCTTAGGCCATGATGTGATGATTCTGCCTCATGTCCAAGTTCCTGCAATTTTGCTTTACCTTTAGACTTCCATGCTTTGATCTTTTCCATCTGACATTCTTCATCATCCTCTGAGGTGTCTTGTTCTTCAATCTTTGATTGTTCTCTACCAAGCTTTGGAAAATCTTCTTCAAGATCATATGGTAAATTGACCTTCCTGCATGAATCTTCATACCATGAATTGTTCTCATCAAAAACTACATCTCTGCTTACCAAGAATCCTTTGTTGGTAGGGTTGTATAACCTGTAGCCCTTTTGATTGTTGTCATATCCAATAAATACACACCTTTCTGCTTTTGGATCCATCTTGCCTCTAACCTGTGAAGGAACATGAGCAAAAGCAATACATCCAAAAATTTTACAATGATCTAAACTTGGTCTTCTTCCATTCCAAGCCTCATATGGAGTCATCCCATCAAGGGATTTTGAAGGCAACCTGTTAATCAAGTAAGTGGCTGTAGATACAGCCTCAGCCCATAAGTAATTAGGTAAATTCTTTTCATTTAACATAGACCTTGCAGCTTCAACAATTGTCCTATTCCTCCTTTCTGCCACTCCATTTTGCTCAGGAGTGTACCTTGTAGTTACCTCTCTTTTGATTCCTCTTTCTTGAAGAAAAGAATCAAACTCATGGGAGAAGTATTCTCCCCCTCCATCTGACCTTAGCCTTTTTAGTGATTTTCCTGTTTGATTCTCCACAAGAGCCAAATATCTTTTGAAACATGAAAAAACTTCATCTTTGTGTTTCATAAAGAATAGGATAGTCCATCTGCTGCAATCATCAATAAAGGAAACATAATACCTTGATCCTGATATTGAAGCTTCCTTGCTTGGTCCCCATACATCTGTATGAACCAACTCCAAGAGATCTCCATGCATATAACCTTTCTTCATGAATGGTAACCTGTGAGACTTTCCAAACTGACATGCACTACACTTATAAATCATATGTTGTTTTGACAAGTTAGGGAGTCCAAGTACACTTTGGTCCCTGCAAATTTGCTTTAATGACCTTTCACCAATATGTGCTAACCTTTTGTGCCATACTTCCAATTCTGTGAGTGTTTGACTGCCATAATTAAAGAGAGCAATGTTTCTAGTGTCCTGTAATTCAAATGTGAACAATCTACCTGTCTTTTCACCTTTTGCAATTCTTCTGAATCCTTGACTTGGATCTTCAACAAATGCTCCTGCCTTTGTGAACCTGACTTGCAACCCTTTCTCTACTATCTGCCCAACACTTATCAAATTCTTTGTAATGGTAGGGACATAGAGTACCTTACTGAGTAGGTTGATGTTTCCATCAGGTGCTTTGACATTGCCTATTTTCTCCACAGGATGTTTTGTATCATCTCCTGTTTGTACCTCATGCTTATTCCTTGGATCTTCTAAATCTGATAGGAGTGCCACATTTCCTGCCACATGATTTGAACAACCTGAATCTATGTAGAAAATATGCTCATCAGATTTACCTTGTGGCATAGCCATGTTCATGATCAATAATGAATCCTCTTTGTTTGATTCTTCTGTGTAGTTATTGTAGTCTCTCCTTCCTTTGTAGCCTCCTTGATAGTTTGAATGATTGTAGTTGTTGTAGTTGCCATGGTAGTTGTTGAACCTTCCTCTTGAGTAGCCATAACTTCCTCTATTGTATCCTCTGCCTCTTTGATTCCTGGAATTCCTAAAGCAATTTTCAGTTGTATGATTAGTTAATCCACAAATAGAACATGAGTTGGAGTCTTGGGATCTCCCCCTGCCTTGTCTACCTCCTCTTCCTCTACCTCTGCCATGTCTTCCTCTACCTGCATAGTTAGCTTGATATGTACCTGCTTCATCATCCACTTTCTTTACCTTTCCTTTGTTATCTTTAGACTTGCTTTTATCCGTGTATAAAGCTGAAGATTGATTACCTTTAGAGCTTTCTCCATTTTTGATAAGCTTTGCCTCTTGAGTAAGTAATTGTCCAATGAGTGTGTTGAAATCAGGTACATGCATGTCCATGTACAAATCCATAGCTGTGGTGAATGCTTCCCACTTGTCATCTGCCTTCAAGCCATTGATGACCTGCCTTACAATTTGCTCTTCATCTATTACCTCTCCAATGCTTCCCAACTGATCTGCTATGTCCTTGAGCTTTGTGACAAAATCAGTCACATTTTGTTTGGGAGCCTTCTTGAGAGTTGTGAAATCCAGCCATAGTTGATGCTTCCTAGCTTTAGTACTTGAAGCAAAGAAAGCTTCAAGTGCATCCCACACTTCCTGAGATGTCTTACAACTTCTAATGTGAGGCAACAAAAAATCTGAGATAGAGTTGAGGAGATAAGACCTTGCAAGTGCATCCTTGGAGCACCATGTGCTCAATCTTTCTTGCTCTTCTTGTGTTGGTTGACTTTTGTTCCTGAAACTTGGCATAACTTCATCTCCAGCCACATAACCATATAAACTTCTACCTTGGAGATAAGCTTCCATTCTTAATGACCAAGCTGAGTAGTTACCTCTGTCCAATTTGTCAATTGATAAAGGAAATCCATCTGCCATGTTGTCCAACCTTGCTCTGATACCACTGTGAAGAGATGGATAGGTATGTGTTGAAGATGAAGAGGTGTTGCAAAATCTTTGCTCTACACTAGCCAAATGAACTCCAGGAGTAGATGGTGGGCCCTTTTAGCTTGCCAATGGATGTATTAGACACCCTATGTACCTTGGAAGATCACTCTCAAAAAGATAGATCAAAACAGATAAGTTGGAGTTAGCTCAGAGGTGAAAACTTGCTATTCTTGGTTAATACACCTGTCCAGTGTTTTACATAATTCTCTGAGCACAGCAGCAATTAGATTAATTCCTCTTGGGGAAGGATAGGTAGCTTAAAGAGCTAACTTTAGAGAGTAATCTCATCAAAAATAACAAACCACACACTGAGAATGACTTTTAACAAGTGATGACATCATCCCGATTTTCACGGGCTGCTACAGAAATAGACCAGTGAGTAGAAAAATTAACATAACTCAAGATGTAAGAATCCAATGATCATGAAAATTTGTATGCTTATACTAGACAGTAAGCTGAATCCAACAAGCTTAAAATCACTGAATTTGGATGAGTAAACACTGAGAAATGACTCTGACAAGGTTACTGAAAAAGTCGGGTACCTGACAGAGAAGTGAAGATGAACATACCCTGTTGACTTCAAATGAACATAACTGAAGATTCCAACATCCAAATGACATGAAAATTTGTGAGCATATAGTAGCCTTATAGAGCTAACTTTACCAAGTTAAATCACTGAAAATGATGAACCAAGTGCAGAGAAACAATCTCTGCAAGCTGACTGAGAAAAACTGAAGTAATGGCAGTGAGTAGTACACATCACAAGAACATGGAAAGATGAACTCAAATAATCATGAAAATGAAAGTATATTGCTTGTACAATACAATGACTTACTGATACATATGTGTGCCTTGTAATCACACCTTGATATGGCATAAAGCTCAGCTCTTGGAGGTCTTCACATAGGTCTCTCTAACCACGACTAAAAACGCCATCTATTTATAGTTGAGTTTGGGGGGCTAACTTCCCTCAATCACTCTCCAATCAATCAATGATTGATTTGATTCTCTACCTACCACAAATCACGAATTCGTGGCTCCTCTTTCCATTCTTGATCATGTGGGCTCAACCACTTAAGATTCTCTTACTTTTACATTAAGTAAACTCTTCAAAAGTTACAAGAGGTAGTTCACAAGTGAACTTTACATAGTCTTCATTTTGAAGCTTCTTTAATGACTTTGTGAGACTCAAGCCAATACTTAGGCTTGTCATAGACTTGCTCCAACATACCCTTATGACACATGTTAAATGATATAAAGCGAGAACTCCAAATTCTTCTTTCTTTGAAATGCTTCACTTTGAAAATGGACTACGTCAACTTGCTATTGGCAAGATAGTAGAGTTTAAGGGAGAAATCGAAAAAGCCTTTTTCTCTTCATAATCACACTTATGTTTGTAAAAGTTTAGGATGTCATAAGTTTTCTTCTCTCTCTAAGTTCATGGGATTAGACACTGCCATCATGTATGAATTGTAAGACCTTCCCGTTACAATAAATTCATCAAATAAAATATTGTTGTAAGGAGTTAGACACGGCCAAGGTGAGTCACTTTGGTAAGACCTCTCCAAAATGAGTGAAAAGCCTTTAGATAAATTCAATGGCCAAGGTTTCCACACATGGAAAACAAAGATCAAGGGATATCTTATGACGAAACAATACCATTAGCACCGAACGAAACACTTGAACATAGAAGAGGGCTACCATATTTCACAGAAAAAGATGAGCAAGCACTTTGGATGCTACTTACCTCTCTAGATGATAATTATGTACATTTCTTGGATGATTGCACTACGGCAAATCAAGCATGGACTACTTTAGAGCAAAACTTTGGATCTATCTCTAGAAACTCCAAAATAGCATTGAAAATGCAACTTTATTCTCTTACCATGTCACAAGGAGAAGATATACCTACCCTTGTCAACAAGTTAAAAAGTATTTGTACCCAATTAGCTTATGTACAATGCCCTATTGAAAATGAGGATCAAGTAGCTATCCTACTCAAACCCGTGCCCGATGATAAATTTGGACAAATTGTAACTGTTCTTAAAGAAAAAGACCCTATCCCTAGATTAGAAGATGTCATCAATTCTCTACAACAACATGAAAATAAATTGAAAACACATGATGAATTCCCAACAAATGCCTTGGTTGTAAGAGCTACAAAATGCATTCATTGTAATCGCACCAACCATTTGTCGAAGGATTGCTATCAAGTCAACCCTTGCAAAATATGTGGTAAAACCAACCATGCTACAAAGCATTGTCGTCTACGCAACAACAATGTCAACAACAACAAAGGAGCTTTCAAACAAAATCCAAGCAATGTCAACATAGCAGAGGAGACAAATGAAGAAGACGCTCAAGTCAATTTTGTCTATGATTATGTGTTGTAAAACATCCCCTTTGTACCATCCTCATATTTATAGGGAAGGATTTGTACCACCCATGATTTTGTTGAAGGAAGGATATAAACATTGTACCACCTTCTTTGTACATGGGAAGGAATCATATTTTTTTGTACCAGCCTAGTCTAGTTGTGAGGAAAGGATAGTTCCCAAAGAGCTATTTGTATGATCAAGCTCAAGGGGGGGATTGTTGGCTATGAGCCTGGATGATCTCATGTGAACACTCTCTAGCAAAGAGGGAGATCATATCTTATCGCTCTCCTTCTTTTCTATTGGACAAAAGCCCTCCTCCACATGTATAAGTAAGTATGTCTTCTAATGGAAAAGTAAGGCACACATCTCTGCTTATCTCATTTGTGCGTACGAGAAGAGAATCACGTTCTCTATCTCTCTAGCTCTCTTTGTCTGTCTCTTCGTCGACTTCAGAAGCTTTCTGTTGCTGCGCCATAGCTTTTCTTCTTCAGTGAGTACATGTGATGGTAGAGTGTAGAGGGATGGAAATAATTTCAACCCTCCACATCTACACATGTTGTGGTATTAGTCATTGGATTTCTCATCTCATGAAGATACACATGTGATCATTCATGTCCAACAAATGTGTAAAGCTTAATGTTACCATTAGTGTCCATGTGAAAGGCCAAATGGCCACTAGAAACTTTTGTATATATTCCTTAATAAAACATATAGTGGCCTAGTCAGCCACAGACTTTCAATTCGACCGCCTTTCTAACACCTACGAAATCTATCTTCGTGCTCCCTGTGTACTGTGTTTGTCTACATATTCTATATCTCTTGAGAAGGAGAGTTCAGTGTGGTCCATCGCTATCAAAATACTTCACTGATATCAGAGCATTCACATGCAAAAGCTTTGTTCCTTTTGTGCGAGCAAAGCGAGCACCCACCCGCCCACCCAAGGCTTTCTCCAAGGGTTACGACTAAGGTAGCGACCAAGGCATATACCTTGGCATACCTTGTCATCCGAGTCACCGAAGTCACCATCGGTGTTGTTGGCTGTATGCCAGGGAGGACTTGAGTGATCAAGGAAGACAGAGGTTCTTAGTACTTCCCGGGAGGTCACCCATCCCAGTTTGTTCCTCTCAGAGCCCACTTAATCGGCAATCTCTCTTGCCACTAACCTACACCTTTGTGGTGTTTGAAGAAGGGGAAAGAATAAGGTTAACATTACCTTGAACATATTTTGGTCCCTCAAAGCTTCATTCTTTGCTTTCAAAGCCTGTTTCAAAGCATTTTTGGGGTGATTCTTGGAGCATTTTGGAGTACTTTTGCGCATAGTTCTTTTTACACAAGTTCAAGGACATCAACAAGAGTGCTCCTTGTACTTCTCCAACATTGAATATTCACCTTTGGGGTTCTGTTTTTCAGCCACACTAGCAAATCTACAAGCTTCTTAAAAGTTTTTAGTTTTGGAGTGAGTAGCCACCACAAGTTTATATAGGTTTTTGAGTCGAAAGAACAGAGTTGACATACACTTGTAGGTGTTGTTAGCTAGTATCTGGGCTATGAATTCAGCCTTTTAGGTGCCACTTTACTGCATATATTGGAGCACATACACACTATGTATGCTTTTGTGGATACCTTTTATGTACGTCCCTGTGGTCATTGATATAGTGGTAATATTTTTTTTGCATAAAGCCTTTTACATTTGATAAAGAGATTCGTGATGAGGTTTTCTTAAGTGGTAGACACCCAAATGTAAGGGTCTCTTTGGTGATGCATGTGGAAGACTTACTGTTGGCATCATATGGGAAGACCCCAAGTACGAGCATGTATGCAGATCTAGCACTGAGGCAACCCATCAATTTTTTCCAATCCTTACACATTTTAAAAGTGATTCTCATCACTAAAAACCGTTGTAAATACCGTTTCCCTTTTTTGTAGCTCCATTTTGTACAAGATGAGGAGTCCTCGAGCTTGAGGAGCCTTAGAAGTAGTTGCCTACCACTTTTCATATTTTTTAGATCTCGTTTGAACCCTCAAATAAGCCCTGGAACCTAATTTTTAACTAGGCCGAACACTAGGTCTGGACAGGGCCAAAGCTAGTCAAAAACTATAAATAGAGCTAGAGAGCTCATTTTTGGGGCTAGCTTCTTGTAGTTTTGAGCTTGTATGAGAACTTGGTTATAATAGAAGTGATTCCATTGTCTTACTCTCCTTGTTCTTGCCGTGTGTGCGTGTGTGTGTGTATGTGTGTGCATGTTTGTCTGCTTCTCACTCACACATTTGTGCCTTCACTTGCTCGAGCTCTTCATACCATCCTCATGTCTTCCCGGATTGACATTAAAGGAGGTGCTACTCATCACTGAGCTACACCAAATTTTGGCACCGTTGCCGGGGATTCGAGCTTTGAGGACGAGCGTGTGATGGTAAGACATAGAGAGGACGCGTTGGAATGGTAAGTAGTAGGTAAATTTCTTGTTTTTTCTCCATCTCCATCTCCATCTCCATCTTCATCTCCATCTTCATCTCCTTCACCACCTTATATTCCCACTTCCAAATCATTTCCCTCATTTGTTTTGTGCGAGTTTGAGAGAGAGCGAGTGTGTGTTCTTGTTTTTGTGTGCTTTTGCATGTTTCTTGCAGGTTTCAGCTCCATCATCATCTCCAGCAAGCTCAGCAGGTACGGAATCTCTCTGTGCAAGCCCCGAGGTGTCGAGCTCAAGCTATCGCGACACACCAAAAAGTTGCCCCAATCACGATTCTGAGTGCACCACGACACTGCGCAGCCCTAGAGCTCCCAGGATCACTAGGCAGAACAGAAAAATTCACCATATCCCGACCTATCGTGACACCTCGAGGTATCGCGACACTCCAAGTATCGCGACACTCCCAAGTATCGCGACACCTCGACCTATCGTGACACTCCCAAGTATCGCGACACCTCGACCTATCGTGACACTCCCAAGTATCACGACACTCGCAGGTATCGCGACACTCCCAAGTATCGCGACACCTCGACCTATCGCGACACTCCCAAGTATCGCGACACCTCGACCTATCGCGACACTCCCAAGTATCGCGACACTCCTAGGTATCGCGACACCTCGACCTATTGCGACACTCCCAAGTATCGCGACACCTCGACCTATCGCGACACTCGCAAGTATCGCGACACTTCCACCTATCGCGACACCTCGACCCGACCTATCGCGATACATGGGCTTAACGCATAAAATTTTACAGTGAATTAATTGAGTGAATTGAGGTATATTTGGGCTTAATTTTGGACACATTGGGATAACATTAGAGCCTTAGGAGTGGGCAAAAGACCTAGAAACCAGGGAGGAATTTCCTGAACCCTGAGAGCCTGTTTTGACCCCTAGGTGCCTGAATGGTCATAACTTCACCATACGAACTCCGATTGATGAGATTTTGGTCTCGTTGGAAAGCTTGTTGAGAATCCTACGTGGACCTCGAATGGTTTTTGTAAGAATCATACGTGGAGTTTTAGAACATGTATTTTTAAGTTGGCTTGGGAGAAGGCTTCCTGGGCTTGTGAAGCAGTCTGAACAACCAGAGGATTGAGGTTGGAAGTTCTCTCAGCCCTCCTTTGTCGATTCCTAACCTAGGCTAAGTACGACTTAGGTGTGGTAATTAATTAGGGCAATGTCAGACACGAATTAAGTCTAAGAGAACTAATCAACCAAGTGCAAGCAGTAAGTAGGTCTTAAGTGCGAAAACCCTAAGGGACAAAAGTAAACTTGAATCGATCACTTATTAGGTGCGAAATTCACTTAAGTATTCCTGACGACGCGATATCAGACAAGATCATAAAAATAATAATCAACTAAAAAGATCAAAGTGATTGGTGCCAATTAACCTGCAACGAGAGTGTACTTGGGACCAAGGGGGTAGAGAAACCAGGCATATGAACCTTAGGTCAGACAGACACTTAGGCCGAGACAGACAAAGCCTCAGATCTTCTGAAGCTAGTGTCAATCACACTGCTAGGTCTTGGGCCCAACAGTTGAGTGATTACCCATACACTCCCTGATCAGAAACAAGTGATTCTGAAATGTCCTATAACATGGAGAGACCAGTAGGTAGTTCAGGGGTGGCATACCTAGAAAAGCCAGAAGGACCTTACAAGACTCAATTGGAATACATCAGGACTAATCATCTAGGTGCTCGCATCTACGAAGATGGCCTGAGAAGATCTGTGGTCCAGATTAAGAACCCCGATTAACCCCATGGATTAGAACACCCGGTAGTCAAGTTCAAAAATGGAGCATACCTAGATAAAGAGGGGACTATTTATGTAGTCACCACTCTTCCTGATAGAACAGACGAGTTTGGAAATGTGATTGCAGAGACCGACATGGGAGATATAGAGCAAGGGAACTTATAGAGAGAGCCAAGAACTCCCCATGGTAAATCTGTCTTGACCAGAATCATGACTCCAAAGTGGATTCCACAGGATAATAAAAGCATAGATTTGCTTTTAAATCGAGAAACCGATGAGGCTTTTTGGAGATATAAACCTGCCCAACCTCAGGAAGTAAGTGCTCTCACAATCCATGAGTTTAAAGACCCTGATAGCCCAGGCAAAGTAACCTACCTAGACAGTACATCAGAGAGGATCTTCATGGTCACCGAGCATGGCAGACATGCCTATACATGGAAGGGTGAATTTGTTTTCCCCCAACCTCGGTCTAATGTGTCCTACAGTCACCAAGGAGCTGGGACCTCCCAAGCTCATGGAGCTCAAAGAGATAGGAGTAGAGACAGACCTGAGGTAAGCTTTCCCAACTCCCTAGGAAGAGAAAGGATGAGAACAAGGACAGATAGGGAAGAAACCGAGAGACCTAGAGCCCCAAGGAACCAGAGAAATGCTGATGAATTCCCTTTGCCCAGGCCTAGAGAACACACTAGGGCTCTGAGACCAACATAACTGGTGAAGTCCATGAAGAATTACTTCGATGACACTGGAGACGCTTATGACCATGTGGCAGAATTTAGGCAAGTCTTGAAAGCTGAACAGGTAGAGGACCTATTCACACAATATAATGCTTTTGGTCTAACCCTTAGGAACACTGCCCTTACGTGGTTTCAACCACTGAACGAGAGGCATTTCAGAAACATAGACCAACTCCTAGAGGCATTTATCATTGAGTTTTCTAAGAGTGGCATAAGGCACAACACTTCCTCACTAATTCATAGCTTCAAGCAAACACCTCAAGAGACGGTCAGACTAGGAGGAAGACGGTTTAGGCAATACCTAGAGAGGTGCCCAATGCCTGAGTTACCCACACCAGCCAAGCAAGTGGAGTGGCTTTGTTCTTAGATGGATTGTTGAGCACCAAGCTCAGGTCATATGTATATCTGAAGGACCCCAGAACTATAGAAGAGTGCATGCGCATGTGCATAGACATTGAGGATAATCTAGGCGAGGAGTTAGAACTATCAAAAATCTATAAGGATTCGGATAGCTCTAGTAGCCTCACATCTGGTCAATCCACATCCATTGAGGAACTTGCAGAGAAGGTAGCTCAAAAATTAGGTGTCTCTAGCAAACAAATTCCAAGATTTTCCCCAGTCAAGAGGTGCTATACTTGTGGAGGTGACCATATGGCAAGTGTTTGTCCTATTATGGCCCAACCCCAAGTGAATCTTAGTAGCCAGTACTGCACCATAGAGCGAAGGTACACCAACCACACCGCACAAGACTGCCCTTATAACAAACAAACTGTCAGGCAAAATTACCCTCAGCCATATCCACAACAGGGTAGATACTAGAATCAGTACCCACCACAACAATACGGCAGACCACAACAATCTTATCAGCCACCTTATCAAGGGCAATAGAGACCTCAACCAGTCCTAGCGCAGCAACCCCCTGCTCCAACCAATGTGACCCCAGTGACATATGCATCTGCTGAAGAAAATCTGAATAGAGCCATAGTCCCAATCACACCGTTGCTGTTAGACAGTGATCCAAGTGACCATAGTTTTGACTCCACACATATTGATAGCCCACAGGCTTACTACATGCAGTCACCTGAGCATAACGAGTCATACTATTATGAAGACCCAAGTGAAAATAGTGGGGAGCCTGAGTATGCTAATGTCATGTACACAAACCCCAACTCTAGACCTCAACCTAGGCAGGTACGGCCCCCATTTCCTAGAGGACCATGCTTCAGATGTCAGGGATATCACCTTATACATGATTGCCCACTGCCTGCCCCTACACAACCCCAACCAGTGACAATTCAGGGCTTCTATCAAGATTGCGGAAAAGAGCATCTCTTACGAGATTGTCCGAAGAATCCCAATAACCTACCAAAAATCACTCCTATCAATGTCATTGGACTAGTAGTAGACTCTACAGGAAGTGTAACTTCCACTGCCCCAGTGCATGTGGTCACTAGAGCTCAAGCCTTGCAGCAAACTCGAGGAGTAGGCTTGGGAAAGAATTCTGAGGTTAGTGAGATAGAGAGTATAACTAAGAAAAGGACAAGAGCTTGGAGAGATAGCCGGGAAAGAATGAAAAGACAACGGTCACAGAAGATGAGCAAACTTGAAGAAAGCTTGAGAGAAACCAAAGCAAAGATAAGTGAACTCGCATCTCAAAACCACTCTCACACCACCCCTCCACCACCGTTTCCATCTCCCTCCAACCCACCACCTTCCATTTCCCAACATTCTAATCCACCACACGTAACCCACCCACCACCCAGAGTAGGATCAGTCCTAGCGGATCCCACTCCTGAGGATCTAGACATAATGCTTAAAGCATATCAGGCCAGAATCCAGGAAGGGCCAAACGTGATAGATCATGAAAAATGTTACCCTAGAGCTGATCTAGAAATAGAGAGAACAAAGCTTTGTGCTAAGATGGTCGAATTGGCGCAAGCCATGTTTGAAGCCAGTCGCTTGTTCAATGGCTCTAGCTCCACTAGAACACCATTGCATTTTGACGGTCTATTAGATAGATTGGAAAGGCTACTTGCAAAGTCTGGGAAAGGAACCCCCTCCCAGCTTGAGGGGAGTGCAAGAGATAGAATAAGCTTCCCTCCCCAGGAAGCTTATGTGCCTAACTCCACTGAACCAGACACTTCTTCTTCTATGAATAGGTATTCACCAGAGTTCCTGAGGGAGATTCAAGAAGAGAAGTGGGCAAAGGAAAGTGAAGCCCCTCCTCCCATTGAACTTGTGGATGACGCACATGATCAATTCCCACAGGACATCCCTTCTATCTATGAAGAACAGGAAAGTGCCCACCCTCATGAGAGGTTAGACTTTGAGTCTAATTCCTTGCAAGAGTTACCACATTTCACAGGCCCATGGGAAACTAAGTCAACATGCATGAGAGCGCCCACGATCATGATAAGAAATGAAGATTCGATCATACCTAAGAATACTGAGGTAGTAAAAAACACTAAAGTGCAGTGCAATCTCACTTTAGAAGAGAAACTCAAAGTTAAGCCAGAAGTGTGGAAACACGTAGCCAAAGAAGTGCCAAACTTAACCAAATCTCGTTCCCACGTAGGATCCCACAGAACAGTACCAGAAATACCCTTGGATAAGATAGGAGACATGAGTGAAGGAGAGGAAGGAAATGCCTATCTACCAGTTACCCATCAGGGATACACAACCAAGGCAATTTTGGACTCAGGTGCAGGAGTTGCAATTGCTACCACTTCCTTATGGAAGCGTTGGGGCAAGCCAGCACTCAGGCCAATGAGAATGAAATTGCAGATGGCCGATGGTCATATTGAAAGGCCCTTAGGATTGCTAGAAGGAATAACTCTCACTACATGTGGTGTTTAGTTTGAGCATACTTTTGCAATATGCGACTTTAGCAAAAACCAAGCCTACAAGATGATTTTGGGAAGGCCATTTATGCGGCAATTGCAAGTGGTACAGGATTGGGGAACCAATTCCTTGTATTTGCAACATCTAGGTGTTACAACCAAAGTCAATCTCAAGGATTACTCTCATAGAGACGTACCGCCTATTCAATGGAATCCCATCCATAGAGCCAAAGATGAGACTGAGTCTGTGCATTCCATAGGATCCGAATCCTCATGGATGCATGAAGACACTCACTTATGGATGTGTAAGGTAGCAAGAAGAAGAGAAGAGAGAGAAAGCCAGAGAGGTAGGTGCAAAAGAAACCCATAGATCAATTCAAGACCCAGCCTATGCACCGGTAGTTTTTCCGGATGAAGAATTTGAGCCTCACGGATGGGCTGAAATTTTAGGAACAATGGATGTAGCCATCAATGAAGAACAATGGACACCCCACTGTGATGAGGATGGCTATGACATTTCAGTCTTTTCAATAGAACCGATCATGGGAGACGCAGTGTTAGAAGAATGCGAACCTAGCCCTGATGCATTTAAGGATGCAAGTGACTCCGACCTAGAGTCAATCATCATGGACCCACCGTTTGCATCAGAGGGAGAATACTTCTATGAGGTAGAAGTTCACCCTTAGAGACATGAAGAGCTCATGAATGAGGTGAGATTAACCACACAAGTGACCACCAAGAGTGAAGGAAAGAAAAGAAAGAAGAAAGAAGCCACACCGGAGGAAGAGGAGTCCTTGTTTGAGGTGCCGAAAAATTTCAAGAAGTATGAGATAGAAGATAGAAGAGTCATGGTAAGAATGCCTAAACGTGAGGCACAATCAGGAGAGGCCTATGATAGCAAGGAAACTACTAAGAAAATAATTGTAGCCATAGAAGAAGGAGAAGAAAGATGCACCTACATAGGACATGACCTGACGGAAGAAGAAGAGCAAGAGCTGATAGCTTTGCTAAGGGAGTATCGAGACATATTCGCTTGGAGCTACAAGGACCTGAAAGGTGTAGACCCTGACATATGCTCACATACGATCCCCATGACTTCAAAGGCTAGACCCTCTAAGCAAAAGCCATACACATACAATGACAACTATGCGGCCAAGATCAAGGAAGAGATAGATCGCTTGGTTGAAGTTGGATTTATCTATGAAATTGAGCATACTGAATGGGTATCCCCCATTGTAGTGGTGCCCAAAAAGAATGGCAAATTACGTGTATGCATTAACTTGAAGAAGATTAACGCAGCCACTATCAGGGATAGTTATCCGCTTCCTATCATCGAGCATCTATTAGAAAGGGTAGCAGGCAAGGAAGTGTACAGCTTCCTAGATGGGTTCTCTGGCTACAATCAAGTAGCCATTGCACCAGAAGATCAACATAAGATGGCTTTTGCCATAGAGTGGGGCATATTTTCCTTTCGGGTAATGCCATTTGGGCTTACCAATGCACCTGCTACGTTTCAAAGATTGATGTGTCACGTGTTTAAAGAGTTCTTGAGGAAGAATTTGGAAGTCTATGTTGATGATCTATGCGCTCATTCCAACATTAGACAGACTCATATACCCTAACTCAGGCAAATCTTTGACAAATGTAGAGAATATCAAGTCTGGTTGAACCCAAAAAAGTGTGTTTTCATGGTCAGGCAAGGCGAGATCCTAGGACACATAGTGTCAAAGAACAACATATCCACTGACGAGGAGAAAGTGAGAGCCATTGAAGAACTACCTAGGCCAAGGAATGTCAAGGAGGTACAGGCCTTCATGGGGCATTGTGGTTACTACCGCCGGTTCATTCACATGTATGCCGTCATTGCAAAGCCTCTGTATGCCCTTCTAACTAACTTTGAGTGGACTGATGAGTGTGAGAACTCTTTCACGGAGCTCAAATGAAGATTGTGTTCAACACCAATCTTGACCACACCAGATTGGAATAAGCCATTCCATGTCCATGTAGATGCATCCAATTATGCAATTGGATGCGTGCTAGCACAACCTACGGGTGAAGGTAATATGGATCTTCCAATTGCCTATGCCAGTAGACAACTGAATGCAGCTGAACGAAATTATACCACCACTCAACGGGAGGGGTTAGGCATGGTATACGCAGTTAAAAAGTTTAGACACTATTTGCTTGCAAATAAGTTTAAATTTTTTACTGACCATCAAGCTCTGTTGTACTTGGTAAACAAGCCATGCAATACAGGAAGATTAGTAAGATGGTTCCTCTTACTAATGGAATATGACTTTGAGGTAGTGGTGAGAAAAGGCAAGACTCATTTGAGAGCAGATCATCTCTCAAGGCTCACATCAGGAGAGGCCCCACAAGGAGTGTTAGATGACCTACCTGATGCTTACTTGTTTAATTTGGAAGTTGTACCGCAGTGGGCTAAGCCATTAGTGCCAGTATTGACATACGGTCCTAATCACCCGGTAATGCACACAGAAGATAGAGAGATAGTAAGAGCTCAAAAGTATCATATCTTAGCAGGAAGTATGTACAAACATACAAAGCAAGGAGTATTGGCCTGTTGTGTGGAAGAGGACGAGTACGCTAAGTGGTTGCAATCAGCACATGTAGGTGCATTAGAGCAACACTACTCAAAACAACGAACCCTACAGACCCTGAGGAGACTAGGAGTGCATTGGCCAACCATGGAAGTTGATGTCCATAGAATGTGCAAAGAATGCCCAATCTGCTACACTAAACCACCAGTGGAACATGCCACTCTTTATCGAGTGTCTTTAGTGCCAGATTGGAGTGAACCATTAGTAGCCTTCTTGAGGACGAAAACATTCCCTCAAGATATGACTTTGGCAAGACAAAGAAGTTTGGAACAAGAAGCCTTGGATTACACAATCATTGGTGATAATTTATACAAACGTGGTAAAGATGGTTACCTAAGACTGTGTGTTCATGAGAGCGAATACCTCAAGATATTAGAGACTGCTCACCAAGGTGTAGCAGGAGGACACTTTGGTCCAGATAGGGTGATCAAGGCAATACTATTTGCAGGATTTTGGTGGCCCACCCTTCACATGGATGCACATACCTATGTGAAGAGGTGTGAGGTTTGTCAGCGAACCCAGTATCCCATATGCAAGGATGAGATGCCATTGAAGCCTATGATGGGTGGACGTGCATTCTCTAAGTGGGGAATAGACTTTGTGGGTCCTATTAATCCCCCAGCTAAGGGTTCACATGCTAAGTATATCATCGTGGCCACAGACTATCTAACCAAGTGGGTAGAAGTGAAAGCCACTACAAAAAATGATGCTCAAACAACAACAAAGTTCTTATTTGAAAATGTGTTCACGAGGTACGGATTGCCAATAGAGTTGGTGAGCGATAGAGGCGCACACTTCTTGAATGAAGTCATAGAAAACCTTCTCCAAGAATTCTTGGTGATACATAAGAAGTCTGCTCCCTATCATCCACAAGCGAATGTTCAGGCTGAGAGCACAAATAAGATCTTATGCAATGTGCTGACTAAATTGGTGAATAACAAACGCTCTGATTGGTACAAACAGCTACACCACGCTGTTTGGGTATACCAAGTTGCCTATAAAACGGTACTCCAAGCCACACCCTTTCAGATGGTGTTTGGCCAGAACACGGTGCTACCATTGGATTTTTTGATACCTACATTGAAGGTAGCACAAGAGCATGATTGGATCGGCCATGAACTCTCCTCTAGAATCTTTGATCTCGAACGTTTAGGTGAGACACGATTGAGAGCTCCAGCAGGGATCTATGCAGCCAAGAAGAGGCAAAAGGTGTATTTTGATACACACGTGAAGAATATAAGGCTTGAAAGCAGGAGATCTAGTCCTAGTCTACACATTGAAGCAACACGCACGAAAACTAGAGAAAAGAGGCTATGGACCTATGATTATCAATAGGATATCCACAAGTGGAGCAGTACAACTAGCCACTCTAGAAGGTGATGTACTACCAAGTTACATAAGCGGATGCAGAGTCAAATTATATCAAGAACCCTTAACTGAAGAAATGCTCAATCGGCTCAATACTGCAAAGAAACGTAAGGAAGAAGAAAAAAGAATTCGATAAGAAGCACAGGTAGAAGCTTTAGAATGCATCCGACGAATGAAACTGAGAAGACAAGGTAGAGATCAAGCCATGACTGACAATCATGAAGCTCTAGGTTATCACATGGCCATATGCGAGGCTTCAGGTGAACAATCCCATAAGATAGTTGATCGACGACCTTTTGTGACCCTAGAAGTAGGACAAGGAGAGAGTGCAAGGACCGTGAGAGCTTTAATTGATTCAAGGGCCGCCACTAGTGCAGTTCGACTGTCTTATTGCCAACAATTGCAATCGGAGGTAAAACCCCTGGAGGCATATCTCATAGGGCTAGGAGGAGTTGAAACCCCTTGCATGGGAGAAGTGGAGCTTCCCCTCTACATTCAAGAGGTCCTAATGTCAGCAAAAGTGCTAGTATGTGAAGACGAGGATCTTACTGAACCTCTTGTCTTGGGCCAAGACTGGATCTATGATCATGCAGTCAACCTCAATCTAAGAAGTGGACTTCTTCAAGCATGGGCAGGCCAAAACTATCTTACGATTGAGTTAGAAAATCAAGCACTCAAACCATTAGGAAAGGCACCAACTCCTGGTATCTCCAGGAATCCACATGAAGATAACGATGCTGTTCTTGTCCAGAGTTCTATGGTGCAGAGGATTGTCAATCTTGCCGAAGGTACAGGAGTCAATGAGGAGTTCCCAGCTGTTCCAAAGAAGATTCTAAACATGCAGACCAAACATCACACGACACGAAGGAGACCGCTGATCAAGAAGCTGGAGTGCCAACCAGTGCAACACGGAGTACCTCATGGCGCGAAGCAGATCTGGATACGCAAGGATGGAAAACCCACAGCTCTAGTAACAGGTTCTCGAGGAGGCACAAAACAAGCCACACCATCAAGGACACAAGTGAAGGAGTACCCTAGGCAACCTCCTAGGCATACCACATCTATTTGGGTCCCTAAGCGGTCAATGAAGGCTAGCCCCAATGCTAGACAGATATGGGTGCCCAAGGCCTGTTTTCGAGCCCAAATAGCTCCAACTCTAGTCACGGGCATAATTCAACACTCACAAGTCCTCTTGACAAACAACTCAGGAACTCTACCTAAATCCCACACTGACACACACTCGGTCAAACCTAGGAGTGTCTGGAAATGGGTACCCAAAAGGTCCCAAATCCAGCACAATCTCGCTCATAAATCTTTACCTGTCCTTAGCTCTAAGAACTACAAATCCTCGATTAAAGTTTGGCGAACTAAACCCTGTATCCAACCCCCTAACCCAATTTTGTAAATCCATCCACTCTGATATAGGTGCATTCTAAGTCCATTGCATAACCAAAGTATGCATCTAGGATGACACTAACCTCTAATCATCACTCACATCTATCACAAACACTTCACCTCTAACCACTAACCATTTGGATTGTCATGTTAGTATTGTGGAGGGAATACCATTACATCCTGTTTCCTATGCAACACTAATGTGCCTTTCTTCTTCTAGCAGATAAGCATCAGAAGTGTCATGGCAGCTGTAGCAGGAACAAGCTCCCAGGCGGGCACTAGTACTCAAAGCAATTGGGATACCATGCCCGTGGAAGCTCCACTGACAGCAAGACCTGAAGAGCTTTTGAATGTGAGAAGAATTCCTATCTCAAATCCACCAAGTGGCCTAACAGAAAGAGTAAAGGGGCATTCTCACTGGTTCAATGAGATCCCAGGAGATTTGGAGATGCGGACCACATCTGGCAGTCCAAGTTGGAATTCGGAGGAGTCTGGTGGACATTTCAATTCTTCTCAAGAGAATTTGAAACCTTACAGAATGCAGCTCCTCTTCAAGATATTTGGCTGAAAGCGGGGTTGCAAGATTATTTTAGTGCAGCTTTGCCTAGACCTGATTTTCTGAGGTGCTACTACTTGATTGCCACACTGAAGGCGACAGGAGATAAAGATCATTCAGGCACATTCCTGGTGCCCTCTCTATCAAACCAGGAGGAAATGAAGAAGTTTGAGTTGAATATTACTTTAATCAGGGAAGCCCTTCAGATGTATGGCACCCATGTACCTTCCGATTGAGACCCTTTGATACCGGAGTCTATGAAGAACAATAAAATCAAGAAGTTGAAAGAAATGTGTGCTCTCACCCCCAACATCGCCATACCATTACGGATGTGCCTTCAACACTTCGCATTTCCGGCGCAAGAACGGTTCACCTAGCCTCATAAGAAGATCTGGTATGGGTTATACCTAGTAGAGACCGGGAGCTTACCTATGAAAATGCCAGTTTGGATTGATCAGTTATATGAAGCAGGCAAGCGAGGAGTGAGGAAGCCTACTTTGAATGGCTGCTGCGCCATTACAAGAATCATCTACAGATGCCTTGCTTATGATGTGCCAATTGCACGAGCCCTCAAGTACTCACAATTGGAATTCTTTCAAGGGTGGGAATCAGGGGTTCAACCCGCTAAAAGAATGCGTGGATCACTTTCACAGGTTCTAATTCCTCGTGAAGTCACCACAGACGCCTCCAGTAGAGAAGAAGAACAAGTAGCCCCTTTCACAATCCATCTTCAAGGACCCCAATCAGGAAGCATGGTACAACCCACTCCGTCAGCCCCCCCACTACCCACAGATGCGGAGTTTGCATCCATGGCTCCACTACCAAAAGACCCATCTTTTGACTTTGAAATCTTCTTGCAGATAGCTCACTTATCTGAGAGTTCGTTCTTCTCAGACACGGATGGCCCCGAATCATCATCCCAGAGAGGACGGGCACATAGTGCGGCTAGAAGGGTGCATTGGGAAGATGAGGCACAACAAACACAGGAGGGAGGGACACATGGGCAGGAAGAGATGCAGAGGAATGAATCAGAAGAAAGTGAGGAAGAGGCCCCTGCCTACACGGCCCAACTCAAACGGCTCTACAAAATGATCAAGCAGGTACAAAAGAGACATAAGTTATCAGAGGAGGCAAATAGAGCGATGTTGAATCAAATGCTTCAAGCAGAGAACGCGGATCCCCATTTTGTGGAATCATTGAACCTTTTGGCGGAGACATATGGGATTATAGAAGCTATGCAGATCATGTTACATCGCAACCCTCCTCAATACGATCAACGAAGGATCGATACACGACCACGAAGGGGGAAGATGATTCAAATGGAAGTCTCTACCCCCTTCCCTACCACCACTCAAGAAGATGTTCACATGGCCAGCCAAACTAACCTTGATGAACCAGATGTAAATATACAGATTACATCTCCATCGTCACCTCCCATTCAGCCCACCGAACCCCTCACTGCTAGCATTCTTGAGGAACCAATATCCACCCTCAATGAACCTATATCACACACCATCATTTTGTCATCCTTACCTATCCCTACCTCTATCATTGCGGGTCCATCTTCCCAACATCATATAGGTCATCCTGCCACCCCCCAAACCATCATAGGTCACCCTTCTTTCCAACCAGCTCTTGGGCAGACACATCCCCCTACCCAGACCTTAACACCCACATTTCCCCTCACCACTACATTTCCTCTTTCCCAACCTCAGACCATTGAGCCCCTCTTCACCTCCTCAGAACCAACACAAGCCACCCTACCTCCATTGTTGGCAAACCTTGTAAATATGATGCGACAAATTGATGATTATAAGAGAAATTCCCTTTCCCAGCACACCTCACCCACATTCACACCCACCACTAACACACCGCCCACCATTCCCGTATTCACGATTCACACAACACACACAATCACGTCCAATCCCATGGACATTTCACCATCCACAACACCACCCACCCCCACTTTTGTTCCAACATCATCACATATCAATTCACTCACATCACCATTTCCAACCACAATAGGCACAACACCCACTTTTTCCCTCCCCATTTCCCGAACCCTTGCATTTTCCTCCTCTACCCCTGCATCCACATCATTTAGTCATGCACTAGACACCATGTTCGAAGCGGCCACTCAACTTAAGCAAGAGTATAGATTACTGGAAGAAAATAACACAGTATGAAAGACCCCCCTCTCCACCTGATCAACCAATAGAAGAAGAAGCAGTAATCATTCCAGTGGAGGAAACATTTGAAGACAACTATGAGCCTCAACCCATTCCAGGAGGCAGCATCATAGAGGAAGGACAAGACACATATGAGGAGCCACCGTCGGCATGGATGAAACAGGTAGAAGAAATGGGGCCAACTCATGAGGAACGTATCTCCACCCAGATGTTGGCCATGAGGACTATTGAAGAGACCATACTTCAATCGGAATATTTCAAGCACTTGGCTACCAGGCGACTGATAACCAGCTCCGAACTACAATATAAACTATATTTTGTACTGTTGGCAGACTACAACGCCGAGATCAAACGCAAAACCAACAAGTACCCTACTTTTGCTACCCAGTTTGAACCTGAGGACATTCTAGAGGACGCCCACAAAGGGAACATATTCCAACCAACCTGGAGGCAAAAGTTACTGGAAACCTATCCGGAGATGCTACAAACATGGGATCACGCGTCCATGCACTTGAAGTATAACAATTGCTACGGGCCAGTGCAACGGAGAAGATCATGGAAGGCATTTGCCATCAAAGTTAAGAACAATGCCAATTGCAAAGAATGGCTCAATTACCCCGCCATTGCACCCCCAACTGGCACACCTACTGTAGCTTACATGATGGCTACCATCAGACATTGGATGCCACACCTCCACCCCATGCCTGACGTCGCTACACAGATGATGCTCAAGATACTGGACATGATGCAAGTGGTGTTAAAGACCTTCCAAAATGTACGTAATATTCAGCCGCCAATTCCGGGCTTCATCAACGGTAACTATGATTTACTTTATGATATGAGCACGACCCCGAGTATCAGAGTGGCTTATGCGTGGCATGCACGAATAAGATATCTCCCTGCTTGTTACAAGCAAACGTTTGATGACATGTTCACCACCGGGTTCTGGGAAGCACACTCAGAAGTATTCGCGCCACGCCCAACTCATCTGCTCCAACTGTTCACGTGCGAACAGACAATGCACTCAGAGCTCTACACCACGCCCCAACCTGACATGCCTGGTGCAGTTAACTGGGAGGCCCTGCAGAGAGACCTGGTCAAGGGACTGCGGATTAAAGAACAAGAATTGGCAACATACATACTACAACAATACATTGATCAAACCGGGGAGTAGAGGTCTGTCAGAGGCGACAGACGCTAGGGGGGGGAGAGTGTTGGCATCATATGGGAAGATGCCAAGTACGAGCATGTATGCAGATCTAGCACTGAGGCAACCCATCAATTTTTTCCAATCCTTACACATTTTAAAAGTGATTCTCATCACTAAAAACCGTTGTAAATACCATTTCCCTTTTTTGTAGCTCCATTTTGTACAAGCCGAGGAGTCCTCGAGCTTGAGGAGCCTTAGAAGTAGTTGCCTACCAATTTTCATATTTTTTAGATCTCGTTTGAACCCTCAAATAAGCCCTGGAACCTAATTTTTAACTAGGCCAGACACTAGGTCTGGACAGGGCCAAAGCTAGTAAAAAACTATAAATAGAGCTAGAGAGCTCATTTTTGGGGCTAGCTTCTTGTAGTTTTGAGCTTGTATGAGAACTTGGTTATAATAGAAGTGATTCCATTGTCTTTCCTTGTTCTTGTCGTGTGTGCGTGTGTGTGTATGTGTGTGCATGTTTGTGTGCTTCTCACTCACACATTTGTGCCTTCACTTGCTCGAGGTCTTCATACCATCCTCATGTCTTCCCGGATTGACATTAAAGGAGGTGCTACTCATCACTGAGCTACACCACTTACCTTGCCTTGCCATAGGAGATGTATGCTAGTTGTTCATAGGTGCTCGATAAGCCTTGTTGGCTTCTTTTGGGTAATTGATATATGTGGAATCAGTGATTCACTATGCACGTTAACATGTGAGTACTTGCAATTTTATGAGATTTCGACACTGGTCATACGCTCATTTTTGGAGAGGATACTCTGGAAAACTGTTTCCAGATTTTTTGGTTTTGTCAACTATGTAGCGATCGATTTACACCTTGATACACTTATTGGTGTGAGCACATTTATTCTCACTGTCCTGCTTTGTCCATATAAAAACCTCCTTTGTATTTCACCACTGGTCTCGGGACTATCTCCGAATCTATCAAATTTCTCATTCTTGCTACAAACCTATTGAGACCATCAAGGTAAATAGGAAATCCATGCATATTAGTAGACATGTACTGCAAGGATGTTCTATACTCCCCTTGGCCCGACCAATGGCACAAAACTGCCCATGTCTTCTAAAGCCATCAATTTTTCGAGATTTAAAGGTAGAGTACACGAAAAGTTACCTTGAGCAAAATGGGGAGCAAAAGAAGGAAGAGGAATAAGATGAAGAAAAGAGGAGGACAAACATGAAGAACAAGATCCAGTTCATCAAGGAGAGGGGAACCAGCAAACTCCCAATTTCCTAAGTTGCCTAATTTTCCACTTCACGAATTTCCTAAGTTGCCTAATTTCCCATTTCACTAGTTTCCTAAGTGGCCTAATTTCCCATTCCACCAATTTCCTAAGTGGCCTAATTTCCCATTTCACCAATTCCCTATGTTATCAAAATTCCTAAATTGGCCAATTTCTCCAAGAAGTTTTCTATTTTTGAATCGACTATTTTTCCCAGCTTTTAGTTGCCCAAGTTGACCATTTTTATAAATTTAGTCGACTCATTTCAAAAATTACCCTTTTTTTACAAATTTACTCTACTTACTTCAAAAGTTTCCCATTTTATGAATTTAGTCGACTTACTCCAAAAGTTGCCCATTTTTATGCATTTAGTCTACTTACTCCAAAAGTTGCCCATTTTTGTAAAGTAGTCTATTTTTTAACAAGATGGTATAGTTCCAATTTAGTCTACTATTTCACTTGAAAAAGAGACTACATTTCCACATGGACTAAATTTTCAGCCACTTGCATGCAGAGGACTCATGGATGATGGACAATGCCGAATACCAGAATTTGGAAGATAGTGACAGTGCAGGAAAAGTGGACCAAGAAGGAAATTTCTAGAGTGTCAAAATTGTCAGTGAGCCGCAAAGGAAGAAACTAATTTTGTCCCCTTTTGCTACCCTTCACCCCTACCAATCCCATAGAAAAACTATATAAGAAGACCTCTCCATCAAAGAAAAGAAGCTCATAGAGAGAAAGAGGAGACATAAATACAAGACCTCTACATAGTGTGTAGAGGGGGAAGTCCTTTCCAGCTTCTCTAAGGGATGGATGGCAAATTGAAGCATAGAATTGGGAGCTGTGTCAAGGAGGAGTGGGTTGGGCACTTGACTACAACAACTGGAGTTGAGAAAGGGTAGCTGCCACTGCCTGCCATACAAGTTCTCAAGTTGCTAGGCTAAAAAGATGTCTCCCTTTTCTTGCGGAGCAGTGGGTTGGGACTCTACCCCTTAATTTCCCATCTCTTTATGTTATGCTATTATGTCTTCTCCATGTAATTAACCATCAAATTATCTTTTATTTGAAGAAGTATCCTATTCTTGTCTATTTAATGTTGCTTTTATTTCAAGTCATTGTTTGTTCTTACTACAATGGTTTCTACAAAGAAGCTAGTGGCATCTCATGTGATGTGTTAAGAGTCCTAGAATCAATGATGTTCTAAATCTTCAATAAGGTGCACAACCATCCAACTGCTATTTTTTGGTGTGTGCCTGAGAGAGCATAGTGTATACTTCCGACATTGACACTGACACCGACACTGACACCGACACCAACACCAACACCAACACCAACACCAACACCAACACCAACACCAACACCAACACCAACACCAATACCAACACCAATATCAACACCAACACCAACACCAACATCAACACAAACACAAACAAGATCAGGAAAAAAACAAGAACAAGAATGGAAACATGAACACGAACACAAACACAAACACAAGCATAAACACAAACCTGAATAGGAACACGAACGCAAACATGAGAACAACCATGAATACGAACGTGAATGCAAAGATGAAGAAGAATATGAAACCAAATCCAAAACTGAACCTGAATCCGAGCCTAAACCTGAACCTCAACCTCAACAGGAACCTAAACCTCAAGCTCAACACGAACACAAACACGAGCACGAGCACGAGCAGGAGCAGGAGCAGGAGCAGGAGCACGAGCACGAGCACGAGCACGAGCACGAGCACGAGCACGAGCACGAGCACGAGCACGAGCACGAGCACGAGCACGAGCACGAGCACGAGCACGAGCACGAGCACGAGCACGAGCACGAGCACGAGCACGAGCACGAGCACGAGCACGAGCACGAGCACGAGCACGAGCACGAGCACGAGCACGAGCACGAGCACGAGCACGAGCACGAGCACGAGCACGAGCACGAGCACGAGCAGGAGCAGGAGCAGGAGCAGGAGCAGGAGCAGGAGCAGGAGCAGGAGCAGGAGCAGGAGCAGGAGCAGGAGCAGGAGCAGGAGCAGGAGCAGGAGCACGAGCAGGAGCAGGAGCAGGAGCAGGAGCACGAGCACGAGCACGAGCACGAGCACGAGCACGAGCACGAGCACGAGCACGAGCACGAGCACGAGCACGAGCACGAGCACGAGCACGAGCACGAGCACGAGCACGAGCACGAGCAAGAGCAGGAGCAGGAGCAGGAGCAGGAGCAGGAGCACGAGCAGGAGCATGAGCACGAGTAGGAGCAGGAGCACGAGCACGAGCAGGAGCAGGAGCACGAGCACGAGCACGAGCACGAGCACGAGCACGAGCACGAGCACGAGCACGAGCACGAGCACGAGCAGGAGCACGAGCACGAGCACGAGCAGGAGCACGAGCACGAGCACGAGCACGAGCACGAGCACGAGCACGAGCAGGAGCAGGAGCACGAGCAGGAGCACGAGCAGGAGCACGAGCAGGAGCAGGAGCAGGAGCAGGAGCAGGAGCAGGAGCACGAGCACGAGCACGAGCACGAGCACGAGCACGAGCACGAGCACGAGCACGAGCACGAGCGAGAACCTCTATATTCCTTGATCGTTGAGGTCCTCCCTCGCGCACAGCCAACGGTGCCAACGGTGACTTCGGTGACTCGGATGACCGGGCTCGCTTCGCTCGCACAAAAGAAACAAAGCTTTTGCCTCAAACTGCTCTGATACCAGTGAAGTGTTTCGATGGTGATGCACCACAGTGCGTTCTCCTTCTCGAGAGCTCCACGACGATATGCTCGGAGTATAAATCGAGCACCTGAGGCCGCACACAGTACTCTGCACAGAGGCTGTAGAATACGCAAAAAACACAGTACACAGGAAGCACGAAGACAGACTTCTTAGGTCTTACAAATGCGGTCGAACTTAGAGTCTGTGACTGACCAGACCACTATATGTTTTATTAAAGAACATATACAAAGAAGTGTCCGGTGGCCATTTGGCCTTTCACATGGACACTAACGGTAACAGTACTTAGTTAGTGGCCATAATTGAAAGCAATGATGTATTTTGTATGTTGGCTATTGAGGACAAGTTGGATGGTACTAGTTACCCATTATGGGTATATATACTACATCATGTATTGGTAGCAAAACGGATGTGGAATATTGTGCATGGTATTAAAAAACACCCTAGAACACCTGTGAATGCAACTATTGAAGGTGATGTAGATGGTGTTGAAGATGATGATCTTCAAATTCCTGTTTGTGATGCAGTTCCTACTCCACCTATTGCAAAAAAACTTTGTTGGGATAACAAAGATTTTCACATAGAAGCATTGATAGCCTTGTCTGTCAAACGTGCCATTATCCCTTACATTCACTCTTGCAAGGAAACAAAGGATGCTTGGGATACACTTACCACCTTATACTAGGCACGGAATGAGGCTCCTATTGCTTATCTTTGAAGATAGTTAGAGTAGTTGGTCTTTGCTGATGAAGTCTTGCCAGATAGTTCACTTGTGCATACTATTCTTAATGGTCTTCCACATTCATATCATAATTTTGCTTCTACTATTTGATTGATGATGAAACACAATCCAAATGAATTAACATTTGAGGAGTTAGTATCTACTCGATTGCAGAAATATCAATCTAGGAAGAACAGGTCCATTATGCATGTTGCACATCAAGATTTCTTAGTTAGTCAGAAGGGCAAAGGTAAATGGAGCTCATCTACTAGTAAGAAAAAATATGCTAATGCTAATCTACTAGAAGGAAGACAAAGACGAGAAGAAAATAAAAAAGCAAAAATAATTTTACAAATATTGTAAAGGAAATGATAATGTCATAAAGATTTGTCCAAAACTGGCTACAAAAGAGGCAAAGAAGAAAGAGGCTAGAATGGTTGTTGCATAGGTCTCTACACCTAAAACAGAGTCTGCTAATCTTGTGTAGAATGAATAATGGGCATTTGTTCGTCCTCTTAGCCCAAGGGAAAATGCCTATGCACAATGATAGTTTGCCCAAACTTTCTGATACTAGGTCAGTTTTGGTCGCCCTAAGTCCACAATTTCATTCCAATGTATTGATAAGAGGAGACAGAAAATACATGCACAAATGGATATCCAACTCTAGTGATTACTTCTCGCGACCTCCCTCTCTTGACTCAAATATGCACACCTACCCACGCTTTTCTACTATTCCACACACTCATACCCGCTTTTTAATCGACATATGTATTCAGACCACACACGCACTCGTCATACACATATGCATACACACTTTTCCACATATAGGTACATGCATCCACACTTACACTTTTTCTCTTCTTCCCCTCACTCTTTTTCTTGCTTGCTCCCTACCTTGCCCTCTTCCTCTTGCTTACTCTCACATACTCTTTCACTCTTTTTTCCTCATCCTCTTCTCTTTCTCACTTGCTATCACGCACGCACTCACACATACATATACTCACACACCCGTTCACACTTTCTCTCTCCCTCTTACGCTTTTTCTCTCACCCACTCACACACATACTCTCTTGCTTCTTCTCATACACACTCAAGCACTCACTTCCACTCCCTCCCTTTCTCACACCATCACACATAGAGTCTCAAACCCATATACTCGCATCCACCTGCTCATACATATACCCACACATACATTCTCTTCTTCTTTCATTTTCATCATGCTAAATTGAACAAGAAACATGTTGCAGAGAAAATGGATCAGAATAAAGTCAAATATTGCGACACTAAACTGACCTTGCCCTCTTTTTTCTCAGATTCATATCGGTTGCATGCATAGAAGCCACCAGTGCTTTCACCATGTTCAGACCAAGCACGTAGACAGAGCCAACAAAATTCGAATTTGCATGGTGGTGTGCAGGTTATATGCATGCAACCAAAATTCTTTTCAATTGGGCGTTTGCATTTCGGACAAGGTTTAGAATTTGCAAGGATCCAGTTCATATTTTTTGATTCAGCAGAATTCTTCAATACCCATTTAGCAACAGTTGTGCACTCTACAGGTCGGTGGGCTTCTTCCAAACACTAAACACATCATCACTTCAAAATCCCACGTCGCCTTCAACAAAAAGAGAAGCCACACATACATACATTCCAGCAAAATATATGCCCGCAGTAACAAGTCACCTCATGTATGTCACCACCAGGTGTGTATTGTATAGCAAACTCACAACCAGGTGCTAGACACCATTTTGTCCTTCTATTAGCATCAATATAAGATCTGATTATGTAGTGCCTATACTTGCTCTTATCCTCTTCTGAAACCAAAGATGAAATCAATTCCTCACTCACTGCAGCATTGCACTCAGGATTGGGGCAACGCAAAGAGAGGCAGCCTGGACCATCGCTTATGGATGTCTGTGCATATCCTTGAACACAATTATAAAGCAGCACATTAGAATTGTTACCTCAATTGACATAATCTTAGGCTCAAGTTACTACGTAATTATGATGTTCGTGCCTCCATACTTCTAACTTACCAGCCCAGCAAGTCGAGCAAAAATAATGTTCACAACAACATGTTCGCATCCGTTCTATTGGGTGATATTCAAAACATATGCCACACTTCATCTGCCAGTGCCATAAGAGCCAAAAACAAGTCTCACAGTAGGAAAGGAAAATGACCAATATTAAAGCATCACCTGCACCCTAACTGACCTCTTTCATGTCTTCCTGCAGTGACAGTGACTGCTTCATTGGTCTTTCTAGAAGGCCAACACGATCAGGGACTCCCGCCTCATCAGAAAACCAATCATCATTGACACGGCTAACACACATTCATAATTTCAAAGTAGTATGCCAGCATGTGCTTTTGAGATTGAAAGCATCGATGTCACACTTTCAATTGCTGCCTACTATCTCTCTTTGATTGCCTTCTCAGTCAACACTGTAAATGGTAACAGCTGAGCGTGGAGGTGTGGATGTCTTCGTTCCCTTCCGAATGCGCCAAACAATCCCCTTGAACTCCAGTATCTCTCTTTGAAGCCCCTTGACTAATTATGCTCCCAAGCTCCCTGTCCTCGATTCAGCTGAGGTTCTTTTTTCCACGCTCTAGCCTTTATCACTTTTTCTCTTTGTTCCTCCCCTCCATAAGGATCAAGCGCGACTTCTCCTCCACGATCTGCTGCGAGCTTTTGTATCTGCAGAGACACCCGAAGAACAAAACAAAAAAAACCCGAGAGAGCCCCCAGGTGTGTTCTCCTCCTCCAAAAATACCTCCCGCTCTCTGTTGCTCTCCGAGAGCTTCCCCAAAAAGCAACTGTCCAAGCCACTCCCCCCCCCCAGCGGGCTTTGAACGATTTCCCCTTTTTTTCCTTCATGGATGGGTTGTGTGTACTGTATGTAACAGCCAAAAAAAAATCCCTTCAGCTTTTTCTTCTGACAAGGACAGAATGACGATCACCTGCCTCCCATTCTCCCTTAGCAGAAAACTCCAGAAGTCTCCCCCCCAGCTGTGCACCCTTTTCTTCTTATCCCCCCCTTATCGGCTCCGGGTCTGTCGGCCACGCTTCATTCCTCCCATGTATCTCTGCTCACCCGTGTGTGAGGTAATAGGCCATACCCTCCCCGTTGCATTTTCCTGCACACAAAAAACAAAAACAAAAAGAAGCCACGAGAGAGAGAGAGAGAGAGAGAGAGAGAGAGAGAGAGAGAGAGAGAGAGAGAGAGAGAGAGAGAGAGAGAGAGAGAGAGAGAGAGAGAGAGAGAGAGAGAGAGAGAGAGAGAGAGAGAGAGAGAGAGAGAGAGAGAGAGAGAGAGAGAGAGAGAGAGAGAGAGAGAGAGAGAGAGAGAGAGAGAGAGAGAGAGAGAGAGAGAGAGAGAGAGAGAGAGAGAGAGAGAGAGAGAGAGAGAGAGAGAGAAAGACAAATACCGTTTTTTTCTTTCCCAAAAAAACAAATCAAATTGACCCTCATGCTGACCACTGCCTAACCCCCTTTTTCTCTACACCACGAGCTTTCCCAAAAGCCCAACTCATTCAGATGTTTTTTTTCTTTGTAATTGTAATCTTTATGGCTTCATCACAATACATATGAAATGCTTCCAAGGTTAATTGCCGTCCAATGTGTGACATTGCTTTTGACTCTCCTTTTATTCTTCTTGGCCAAAAAATGCACAGTTTCCCCAGACATGATCTTCTTTTAATAGTGCATCCTTATCTCCGAGTGACTCTCAAAGATGCCCATCTTTTTGCACTCCATTGATCTTTGGGTCTACATTGGGTCGTCCTCCTATTACACCGAGTTGTCATGCCGCCAATTCCCTTCTCTAAGCCACCACATTTGATTGCAGTTTATCATTTTGGCTATCTTTTCCTTGCAAAATACCTGCATCCAAGCATATCCTCTGCCAAATAGAAACATGTTAGTGCATAGAAACCAAGCATTTACGGAGCTAACATACTCCCCTCTTCTTATTTGCGAAGTCGTCCTCGACGAGCCACTCTTGCTGTAATACAATCCAAACAGCCATGAGACTGTCAGTGTACAACTTATTTACATACCTCTTCATCGAGCCATCATTTCCACTGGACTTGCACTCATTGAAGCCATTAGTGCTCAAACAAAATTACTCATGAATACATACAAATCATTCGTTTACAAAATGATCCACGGACACGCACATATATGCAATTCCATTTCCATCATGCATCAAATTGCTCATGCATTCCATTATGAAAATAGTCTCAATTAAAATAGCACATGCATACCTTTCCATGTTTTACACATGCAACTATCATTGTGGAAAACAGAAAAGAAAATATTGAAATAAACAACGACAACTGAAATGAATCCAACAGGAGAAGCAACCTACCCAAAATGCATACCCCATTATTGCACCTACTATTCGCTATGTACAATTATTCCATGACTAAACACTCTCGAAGAATCCCCATCGTCGTCCTACAAAAGTCATCGAGACTCGAGTACAGGTCAAGTACTACATAAAACCCCTAGAGTGTCCCACACACTGGAAAACCCTCGGATAGAGCACACAAGTTATAAAGGAAGACCGTTGCATTACCTCGCTAAAGATCTCATTTATAAGTACATATACAGTATCCGTGCCTTTGAGAATGTTGATTCAGAGTGAGCTGATCTGTCACAAGCCACCATACCAATCACACAAGCAAATAACATTCCCTCCCAGGCGATCATCACCCTCTCCTCTCTCTCTCTCCCCCTCAGGAGTGGGGAATAATTTCATATGTAAATTTTATTTATATTCACACGTTGGCCTACGTTGACATTGGATGTGATTCGTGGCCCTGACCACCAGGCCAGGTTGATTCCACCCATCTACCAATGCAACGCAGAGCACAACACACAAACACATAACGATAGACAAGTAACATATATTAGCTAGCCCATAACGAAGCTAGATGCGGCTCGTGGTCGTGACTACCCAGCCATGATGGCTCCACCTACCTATCAACCCGTTATGGCGCGTAGCTAAGACACAAGCATATGCATCCCAAGCCTATGGCGAAACTAGCTGCGGCTCGTGGTCCTAACCACCCGGCTAGGATAACTCCACCCACCTACTAGCCCACCATAGTGCATTGGTACAATCACAACAACACAATGTTTTTTTTTTATTTTTTTCTCTTTTTTTTTTCTCTCTTTCTTTTTTTAAATTTTCTTTTTTTTTTTTTTATAATAGTTAATTAAGTTATCCCAGTCCTGAGATTAGGGAGAGAAAGAAAGGGATGTTCCCCACTGTTCCCAAACATGCATGCAAACATACACACTCCAGCCTCTGACAGATCAACCATCTCTTTACCCCACTCTCTCAGTTACAGATACCACATATGTATCATCGATTTGACTTTTCACTAGATAAATACAACCGGCTATGCCCTGGTCCCTTATATACCTATCCTTGATGATCTAGAATGTGGGTCTCCTGGATGTCTCATATAGCCTCACCTCGTACTCGCATCCCGACGACTTCCCTAGGGTGAGTCAGGCTCAACTTCAGGAGCTCCGTCATCACTACCTATCGTTAACAGATCTGCCCAAGCCCAAGTGATATCGTTCTCTTTGTTAGGCATTTCCCTTGAAGGGTCGAAATAGTAATATCGATCCCCTGCCCACCCTACATGTCGGATCAGGTATGTCTCAAACCACTCAATATGAAACGTAATATCCAAACCCTGGTTTATGAAGCATACCAGTGCGCTTGCTCCACATCATATTCGGTCTCAAAGTCATCGACCTCTATGTCCATGCGGGCAAATGTCTGGTCCGAGAAATATATCCCCAGCTTGTACAAATAGAGTTGAGTTATTTGATCTTCCATTTTATTACTTAGCTCCTAACAGTTTCTGCGCAACACAAAAAAAATAATTAGAAGTCCAAAATCTTGAGCTAGCAAGGGATAATATTTATGACAACAAAATCATAGCTAACATATGCGCATATATATATATATATATATATATATATATATATATATATATATATATATATATATATATATATATATATATATATATAAATATAACTATACATCTATGTACAAGGAGTCTACTACGTCCTTCCGCTTGGATCTCGTCTGGCTTCTCCCGTCCTAATGCTAGTTGAAATATGGTTTAAACTCAAAGCGCGTTAACCTTCACGGGAGCACATTCTTCTCCTAAATCTTGAATTTGCATGGAACCATTGGAGTTGAGTTCCACCACTTTAAACGGCCCTGCCCATCTTGTCAGTAACTTCCCTGAGAATTTATAATATTTGCTATCATAGACTAGCACCAAATCCCCTTCTTGAATCGCATAGGTCTTGAGATTCTTGTCGTGCCTGTAGCTTACTTCAAGCTGAATCCAACAAGCTTTGAATCACTGAATTTGGTGAAGAAGTGACTGAGATATGCCCTTGACAAAATGACAGACTTTTGAGTAGACTAACAGAGAAGTCAGAGATGGATAATGTGAATGTATGTATTAATGAACATTTGTATACAACTCCATTGGCATGAATATCATTGCCAAATGGTGTAGAGAGGTGTGGGCTTGAGTGTAGACCTCACACACACTCAAAAAATTAGTAATGCTAGGCTCGGGAGTGCTCTCTCTTGCCCGTGACTTTTCATGTCCATTTTATAGGAATGCGTAAAAAATTTGAATTTAAATTCAAACTTTTGGCTCCCTATGATCAAGCTCCTAAATGCTTGGAGATATTCTCTCAATCAAACAACTAATTTTCGAATCCTTTTTGGTAGGTGATTACAATAGATTCCAAGTCAATTTGATTTTTACAATGAGCTAAAGTGGTAATTAGCCACTAGCATATGTTCCTATGCTTCTTCATGTGTGTATGGACTTCAATGCATCCTTTGAGCCAAATGTTGTAGGCTTGTAATTTACACCAACAGCTCCCCCTCAAGCCAAACATTTTGGCTTAAGTCTTCATCTTCAATCTTCAAATATATCCTGCAATTCAATCACGGATTTGAACCTGCAAAGTTTGGTTCCATCCAAAGCTTTAGTCAATAAATCTGCACATTGCATGTTGGTTGATACATAGGTTAGTTGAATGTCCTTGCTTATCAATTTCTCTCTCACATAATGGTAATGGACCTCTATGTGTTTGGTCCTAGCATGATAAATAGGATTAGCTGCAAGGTGAAGAGAACTTGTATTATCTCCAAAGATAATTGGTGACCTAGTATATAATCCCAATTCTGTATTCAAAAGCTTAATCCAAATTGCTTCTTGTGTGGCATTAGCCAATCCTCTATATTCTGCCTCTGTGGAAGACAAAGCAACAGTGGGTTGCTTCTTTGAAGACCATGAAATTGGTTTGTCACCTGCAAAAGAATTATATCCAGAAGTGCTCCTCCTATCATCCTTGCATCCTGCCCAATCTGCCTCTAAATAAATTTTGATATCAATATCTAAAGTGTAAGGGAAATACAAACCATGGTTCTGTGTACCCTTGAGATACTTCAAGATTCTCTTGGCAGCCTCTAAGTGAGGTATCCTTGGCTTGTGCATAAATTGACTTAGCACACTAACTCCATATGCAATATCTATCCTTGTTAAGGTAGCATAGTTCAAACTACCCACCATAATTTGATAACCTGTAATGTCATTAACTTCATCACCTTCATGGGCACTTAGTTTTAGGTTTACCTCCATTGGAGTGCTTGCTACTTTGGCATCCTGCAAGTGAAACTTCTTCAACATGTCCTGTATATACTTTTTCTGAGTAATATATATATCCTTGAATTAGTGTAGACTAATTCAAGTCCCAAAAAATACTTCAATAGACCAAGATCATTAATCTTGAACTCCTTCATCATTTGACTTTTGATATATCTGATTCCATTGACATCATTACCTGTAATGATGATGTCATCAACATGAACACAAAGGTATATTACCTCTGAATTACTTCTCTTGATGAACAGAGAAGTATCTACCTTGCTCATGACAAATCCTTGGTCTTGGAGGTATGTAGTTAACCTGTAATTCCATGCCCTAGGTGCTTGCTTCAATCCATATAAAGCCTTTTTCAATTTGAAAACATATGTGACCTTCTTAGGGTCCTCATAGCCAGGAGGTTGTGACATATATACCTCCTCTGAAATCCATCCATTCAAGAAAGCATTCTTGACATCCAATTGGTACATATTCCAATTTTTTGATGCAGCCAACTTACCAACACTGTGATTGTTGGCATCTTGGCCACAGGTGAGAATGTCTCCTCATAGTCAATCCCTTGGGTTTGTGCAAAACCCTTAGCTACCAATCTGGCTTTGTACCTATTGATTGTGCCATCAAAATTTCTTTTAAGCTTATAGATCCATCTGGATCCTATTACCTTCATTGAGTCCTTCTTAGGTACTAACTCCCATGTGTCACTTTCTTTTAGTGCTTCAATCTCCTCATCCATAGCTTCTTTCCATTCTGATTTGGTTATTGCTTCTTCATATGATCCTGGTTCTTCATTTGACAAATCTTTGGCAAGATAAGCAGAATGTTTAGTAACAAGAGATGTATCATACCCATATCTGATAGGTTTCTTGCTTTCTCTTTGTGATCTTCTAAATGGTTAAGTTGAGGATTCAGGTATGTCTTCAAGCTTCCTCATCTTCATTTTGCCTTTGGACTTCCATGCTTTGAATTCTTCAAGGTTGATAGTATCTTCATCATCTAAACTTGAGGCTTCATTCTGAGTAGGTTCTTCCTTTGTAAGACTTGGAAATTCCTCATCCAAATCATAGGGTAATTTTACCTTCCTACATTCATTCTCATACCGAGAATCATTTTCATCAAAGACAACATCTCTGCTTACCATGAATCCCTTATTGATGGGATTATAAAACCTCTAACCTTTTTTATTTAAATCATCCCCAATAAAGATGCATTTTTCAACCTTTGGGTCTAGCTTACCTCTTATCTGAGAAGGAATGTGTACATATGCTACACATCCAAATATTTTGCAATTGTCAAGTGAAGGTCTCTTACCATGCCATGCTTCATAGGGTGTCATGCCATCAAGAGACTTAGATGGTAACCTGTTTATGAGGTAAGTGGCAATAGAAACACTCTCTGCCCATAGATAGTTTGGTAACTTTTTCTCATTAAGCATAGATCTAGCTGTCTCAACAATTAATCTATTTCTTCTCTCAGCTACCCCATTCTGTTCAAGAGAATACCTTGTGGTTATCTCTCTTTTGATGCCTCTGTCCTGCAAGAAGTCTTCAAATTCATTAGAGAAGTACTCACCTCCTCCATCTGACCTTAGCCTCTTCAAATTCCTTCCTGTCTGATTTTCAACTAATGCAAGATATTTTTTAAAGCAATTAAATACCTCATCCTTGTGCTTCATGAAGTATAATACAGTCCATCTGCTATAATCATCAATGAAAGACACATAGTACCTTGATCCTGAGACAGAGTGGTCTTTGCTTGGTCCCCATACATCTGCGTGTACAAGCTCTAGGTAGTCTTCATGCATGTATCCTTTCTTTGAGAAGAGTAACCTGTCAGACTTCCCAAATTGACAAGCACCACACTTATAAATCATATGTTGCTTGGATACATTAGGTATCCCAAGCACACATTGATCCCTGCACATTTGTTTCAAGGTTCTTTCTCCAATGTGCCCTAACGTTTTGTGCCAAATCTCAAGCTCTGAAAGTGTTTGATCTTTATAACTCTATAGCGCAATATTCTTTGTATCTTCCAACTCAAAAGTAAAAAGTCTACCTGATTTTTCTCCTTTAGCAATCAACACTCATCAAATTTTTGGTAATGGTTGGTACATAGAGTACCCTGCTCAACAAATTCTGATTTCCATCACAAGTCTTAACATTTCCAACTTTAACTACAGAATGCTTTGTGTCATCACCTGTTTGGACTTGATGCTTACCTTTTGGTTCCTCAAGATCAGAGAGTAATGCTACATTGCCAGCCACATGATTTGAACATCCTGAGTCAATGTAGATTAGGTGGTCATCATTTGTACCTGACCTTGAAGTCATGTTCATGATCAGAAGAGAGTCATCTTGCTCCTCTGTGTAGTTGTTGTAATCCTTCCTGGATTTGAAGACCTATGTGAAGACCTCCAAGAGCTGAGCTTTATGCCATATCAAGGTGTGATTCCAAGGCACACATATGTATCAGTAAGTCCATTGTATTGTACAAGCAATATACTTTCATTTTCATTATCATTTGGGTTCATATTTCCATGTTCTTGTGAAGTGTACTACTCACTGCCATATCTCTCAGTTTTCTCAGTCAAATTTCAGAGATGGTTTCTCTAAGCTTAGTGCATCATTTTCAGTGATTTAACTTGGTAAAGTTAGCTCTATAAGTCTACTATATGCTCACAAATTTTCATGTCATTTTGATGTTGCAATCTTCAGTTATGTTCAGTTGAAGTCAATAGTGTCTGTTCATCTTCACTTCTCTGTCAGGTACCCGACTTTTTCACTCACATTGTCAGAGCCGTTTCTCAGTGGTTACTTATCCACATTCAATGATTTAAAGCTTCTTGGATTCAACTTACTGTCTAGTATAACCATACAAATTTTCATAATCATTGGATTCCTACAATTTGAGTTATGCTCATTTTGTTGCTCACTGGTCTCTAACTGTAGCAGCCCGTGAAAATCGAGATGATGTCATCACTTGTTAAAACTCATTCTCAGTGTGTGGTTTATTACTTTTGATGAGATTACTCTTGAAAGTTAGCTCTTTACGTTAACTAAACTTCCCCAAGAGGAATTAAGTTAATTGCTGCTGTGCTCAGAGAATTATGCAAAACACTGGACAGGTGTATGTACCAAGAATAGCAAGTTCTTCACCTCTGAGCTAACTCCAACTTATTTGTTTTGATCTATCTTTTTGAGAGTGACCTTCCAAGGTACATAGGGTGTCTAATACATCCATTCGAAAGCTAAAAGGGCCCGCCATATACTCCTGGAGTTCATTTGGCTGGTGTAGATCAAGGATTTTGCAACACCTCTTCATCTTCAAGCACATACCTATCCATCTCTTCACAGTGGTATCAGAGCAAGGTTGGACAACATGGAAGATGGATTTCCTTCATCAATTGACAAATTGGACAGAGGTAACTACTCAGCTTGGTCATTAAGAATGGAAGCTTATCTCCAAGGTAGAAGTTTATATGGTTATGTGGCTGGAGATGAAGTTATGCCAAGTTTCAGGAACAAAAGTCAACCAACACAAGAAGAGCAAGAAAGATTGAGCACATGGTGCTCCAAGGATGCACTTGCAAGGTCTTATCTCCTCAACTCTATCTCAGATTTTTTGTTGCCTCACATTAGAAGTTGTAAGATAACTCAGGAAGTGTGGGATGCACTTGAAGCTTTCTTTTCTTCAAGTACTAAAGCTAGGAAGCATCAACTATGGCTAGATTTCACAACTGTCAAGAAGGCTCCCAAACAAAATGTGACTGATTTTGTCACAAAGCTCAAGGACATAGCAGATCAGTTGGGAAGCATTGGAGAGGTAATAGATGAAGAGCAAATTGTAAGGCAGGTCATCAATGGCTTGAAGGCAGATGACAAGTGGGAAGCATTCACCACAGCTATGGATTTGTACATGGACATGCATGTACCTGATTTCAATACACTCATTGGACAACTACTTACCCAAGAGGCAAAGCTTATCAAAAATGGAGAAAGCTCTAAAGGTAATCAATCTTCAACTTTATACACTGATAAAAGCAAGTCCAAAGATAACAAAGGAAAGGCAAAGAAAGTGGATGATGAAGCAGGTACATATCAAGCTAACTATGCAGGTAGAGGAAGACATGGCAGAGGTAGAGGAAGAGGGGGTAGACAAGGCAGGGGGAAATCCCAAGACTCCAACCCATGTTTTATTTGTGGACTAACTAATCATACAACTGAAAATTGCTTTAGGAATTCCAGGAATCAAAGAGGCAGAGGATACAATAGAGGAAGCTATGGCTACTCAAGAGGAAGGTTCAACAATGACCATGGCAATTACAACAACTACAATCATTCAAACTATCAAGGAGGCTACAAAGGAAGGAGAGACTACAATAACTACACAGAAGACTCAAACAAAGAGGATTCATTATTGATCATGAACATGGCTATGCCACAAGGTAAATCTGATGAGCATGTTTTCTACATAGGTTTAGGTTGTTCAAATCATGTGGCAGGAAATGTGGAACTCCTATCAGATTTAGAAGATCCAAGGAATAAGCATGAGGTACAAACAGGAGATGATACAAAACATCCTGTGGAGAAAATAGGCAATGTCAAAGCACCTAATGGAAACATCAACCTACTCAGTAAGGTACTCTATGTCCCTACCATTACAAAGAATTTGATAAGTGTTGGGCAGATAGTAGAGAAAGGGTTGCAAGTCAGGTTCACAAAGGCAGGAGCATTTGTTGAAGATCCAAGTCAAGGATTCAGAAAAATTGCAAAAGGTGAAAAGACAAGTAGATTGTTCACATTTGAATTACAAGACACTAGAAACATTGCTCTCTTTAATTATGGTAGTCAGACACTCACAGAATTGGAAGTATGGCACAAAAGGTTAGCACATATTGGTGAAAGGTCATTAAAGCAAATTTGCAGGGACCAAAGTGTACTTGGACTCCCTAATTTGTCAAAACAACATATGATTTATAAGTGTAGTGCATGTCAATTTGGAAAGTGTCACAGGTTACCATTCATGAAGAAAGGTTATATGCATGAAGATCTCTTGGAGTTGGTTCATACAGATGTATGGGGACCTAGCAAGGAAGCTTCAATATCTGGATCAAGGTATTATGTCTCCTTTATTGATGATTGCAGTAGATGGACCATCCTATTCTTTATGAAACACAAAGATGAAGTTTTTTCATGTTTCAAAAGATATTTGGCTCTTGTGGAGAATCAAACAGGTAAATCACTAAAAAGGCTAACGTCAGATGGAGGGGGAGAATACTTTGATTCTTTTCTTCAAGAAAGAGGAATCAAAAGAGAGGTAACTACAAGGTACACTCCTGAGCAAAATGGAGTGGCAGAAAGGACGAATAGGACAATTGTTGAAGCTGCAAGGTCTATGTTAAATGAAAAGCATTTACCTAATTACTTATGGGCTGAGGCTGTATCTACAGCCACTTACTTGATTAACAGGTTGCCTTCAAAATCCCTTGATGGGATGACTCCATATGAGGCTTGGAATGGAAGAAGACCAAGCTTAGATCATTGTAAAATTTTTGGATGTATTGCTTTTGCTCATGTTCCTTCACAGGTTAGAGGCAAGATGGATCCAAAGGCAGAAAGGTGTGTATTTATTGGATATGACAACAATCAAAAGGGCTACAGGTTATACAACCCTACCAACAAAGGATTCTTGTAAGCAGAGATGTAGTTTTTGATGAGAACAATTCATGGTATGAAGATTCATGCAGGAAGGTCAATTTTCCATATAATCTTGAAGAAGATTTTCCAAAGCTTGGTAGAGAACAACCAAAGATTGAAGAACAAGACACCTCAGAGGATGATGAAGAATCATGGTAAAGCAAAATTGCAGGAACTTGGACATGAGGCAGAATCATCACATCATGGCCTAAGAAGATCTATGAGGGAAAAGAAAAAACCAGAAAGGTATGGGTTTGACACCTCATTAGTAACTAAACATTCTATCTACATAGCACAGGACATAAACCAAGAGGAGCCATCATCCTTTGAAGAGGCCAAAGCAAAATCAGAATGGAAGCATGCAATGAAGGAAGAGATTGAAGCACTTGAGGAAAACAAGACTTGGGATTTGGTGCCCAAGACTTCATCCATGAAGGTAATAGGCTCAAGATGGGTCTATAAAATCAAGAAGAATTCTGATGGTTCAATTAACAGGTATAAGGCAAGGCTTGTAGCAAAAGGCTTTGCACAAACTTAGGGAATTGATTATGAGGAGACCTTCTCTCCTGTGGCAAAGATGCCTACTATTAGGGTTTTGCTTAGTATTGCCTCTTCCAAGAATTGGAAGATACTTCAACTAGATGTAAAGAATGCATTCTTGAATGGTTGGATAATTGAAGAGGTATATATGGCACAACCACCTGGTTTTGAGAATCAAGTTTATCTTGATTATGTGTGTAAACTTAACAAAGCATTGTATGGTCTGAAGCAAGCTCCAAGAGCTTGGAATTTCAGGCTTGTTTCATTCTTGCAGGACAAAGGCTTTCAACCAAGCAAGGCATATCCTTCACTCTTTATCAATAAGAGTAATTCTGAGATCATCTACTTATGTGTATATGTAGATGATATTATATTGATAGGGAATGATGCAGATGGTATGAAGAAGATCAAAGATCAGATGACAGAAGAGTTCAAGATAAGTGATTTGGGTTCACTTACCTACTTCCTAGGTTTGGAAGTTGTCTACAAAGATCATGGTACTCCAATGGAGGTCAATCACAAGTTGAGCTCACATGAAGGTGAACTCATAGAGGACATCGCATCATATCAAAGTTTTGTGGGTAGTCTCAACTATGCCACATTGACAAGAGTAGATATATGTTACAGTGTAAGTGTGCTAAGTCAATTTATGCACACACCAAGGAAACCACATATGGATGCTGCCAAAAGGATTCTCAAGTATCTCAAAGGAACCATAAATGAAGGACTTTATTATCCTTATGTATCTGATTTAGGTTTGAAGCTATTTTCTGATGTAGATTGGGCTGGCTCCAAAGAAGATAGAAGGAGCACTTCAGGTTATCTTACCTTTGCAGGTTCAAAGCTTATTTCATGGTCATCCAAGAAACAACCCACAGTTGCTCTCTCTTCTACTAAAGCTGAATATAGAGGTCTTGCTATAGCTACACAAGAAGCTATGTGGATGAAGACATTATTCAAAGATCTTGGATTGGAGTTTGGAACTCCAACTATTTTTGGTGACAATATGAGTTCTATTCATTTGGCTGCTAATCCTATTTTTCATGCAAGGACTAAACATATTGAAGTTCATTATCACTATGTACGAGAGAAGGTTCTAAGCAAAGAGATTCAAATATCATATGTGTCCACTCATCAACAATGTGCAGATATTCTAACCAAAGCATTGGATGGTACAAAGCTTTGCAAATTCAAGGCTATGATTGGTTTACAGGTAATCTTGGAAGATTGAAGACCTCAAGCATACTTGGCTTGAGGGGGAGCTGTTGGAGCAAGTCTATGACAAGCCTAAGTATTGGCTTGAGTCCCACAAAGTCATAGAAGAAGCTTTAAAATGAAGACTATGTAAAGTTCACTTGTGAACTACCTCTTGTAACTTTTGAAGAGTTTACTTAATGTAAAAGTGAAAGAATCTTAAGTGGTTGAGTCCACATGATCAAAAAGGGAAAGAGGAGCCACGAATTTGTGATTTGTGGTAGGTAGAGAATCAAATCATTCATTGATTGATTGGAGAGTGATTGAGGGAAGTTAGCCTCCCAAACTCAACTATAAATAGATGGCAGTTTTAGTCGTGGTTAGAGAGACCTATGTGAAGACCTCCAAGAGCTGAGCTTTATGCCATATCAAGGAGTGATTCCAAGGCACACATATGTATCAATAAGTCCATTGTATTGTACAAGCATTATACTTACATTTTCATTATCATTTGGGTTCATATTTCCATGTTCTTGTGAAGTGTACTACTCACTGCCATATCTCTCAGTTTTCTCAGTCAGATTGCAGAGATGGTTTCTCTGAGCTTGGTGCATCATTTTCAGTGATTTAACTTGGTACAGTTAGCTCTATAAGTCTACTATTTTCTCACAAATTTTAATGTCATTTGGATGTTGCAATCTTCAGCTATGTTCAGTTGAAGTCAACAGTGTCTGTTCATCTTCACTTCTCTATCAGGTACCCCACTTTTTCACTCACCTTGTCAGAGCCATTTCTCAGTGGTTACTTATCCAAATTCAATGATTTAAAGCTTCTTGGATTTAGCTTACTGTCTAGTATAACCATACAAATTTTCAAAATTATTGGATTCCTACATTTTGAGTTATGCTCATTTTGGTGCTCACTGGTCTCAAACTGTAGCAGCCCGTGAAAATCGGGATGATGTCATCACTTGTTAAAACTCATTCTCAGTGTGTGGTTTATTATTTTTGATGAGATTACTCTTAAAAGTTAGCCTTTAAGTTAACTAAACTTCCCCAAGAGGAATTAAGTTAATTGTTGCTGTGCTCAGAGAATTATGCAAAACACTGGACAGGTATATGTACCAAGAATAGCAAGTTCTTCACCTCTGAGCTAACTCCAACTTATCTGTTTTGATCTATCTTTTTGAGAGTGATCTTCCAAGGTACATAGGGTGTCTAATACATCCATTGGCAAGCTAAAAGGGCCCACCATATACTCCTGGAGTTCATTTGGCTAGTGTAGATCAAGGATTTTGCAACACCTCTTCATCTTCAAGCACATACCTATCCATCTCTTCGCAGTTGCCATTGTAATTATTGTTGTGGTTGTTGTTGTAATTATTGTTGTAACCTTGGTGATGGTTGAATCTACCTCTTGACTGTGAGTAGCCACCTCTTTGGTATCCTCTTCCTCTCTGATTTTTGTAATTCCTGAAACACTCATCTGTAGTATTATTTGATAAACCACAAATGTTGCATGGTGAGGAGTTATAAGATCTCCCCCTACCTGGCTTACCTCCTCTGCCCCTTCCTCTTGAAGATCTACCTCTCCCTGCATAGTTGGCTTGAGAAGTAGAGCCTTCATCTTCCACCTTCTTGCTTTTGCATTTATCTTTAGACTTCTTATCAGTGTATAGGGCAGAAGATTTATTACCTTTGGATGTGTCTCCATTTTTGTTGAGCTTTGCTTCATGAGTAAATAATTGTCCCATGAGAGTTGTAAGATCTGGAGTGTGCATGTCCATGTAAAGATCCATAGCTGTGGTGAAGCTTTCCCATTTGTCATCAGCCTTGATCCCATTGATAACTTTCCTTACAATTTGTTCTTCTTCAATCTCTTCTCCTATGCTTACTAACTGATCTGCTACATCTTTAATCTTGGTCACAAATTCTGAAACAGCTTGCTTAGGTTGCTTCCTTGATGTTGTGAATTCAATCCACAACTGATTTTTCCTAGCCCTTGTGTTGGAGGAAACATATGATGACAAGGTTTCCCAAGTCTCTTGGGATGTCTTACAATTTCTGATATGTGGCAAAAGAAAATCAGATATAGATTTGATTAAATAAGACCTTTCCAATGCATCCTTAGCACACCAAGTGTTGAGCTTTTCATGTTCTTCCTTGGTTGGTAATCCTCTTGCTTTGAATGAGGGCAATTCCTCATCTCCATAGATGTATCCATAGAGAATCCTTCCTTGTAGGTAGGTCTTCATCCTTAGAGACCATGCTTGATAGTTGTTCCTGTCCAATTTGTCAATAAATGAAGGAAAACCATCTCCCATTTTACCTTTGTTTGCTCTGATACCACTGTTGGGAAAGATGGATGGATACTCCAAGAGACTTGGTAGGTACTGCTAAACCTGCTTTGTACCAACCCTCTTTTGCTTTAGAGTTGATAAATAGACCTCCTTAGATTTCCAATGACACCATAAAATGTCCTATGTCCTTTAGAAATGATGTGTGCAATGATTGAATCAAAAGAGATAACTTTGGAAGTCACAAACTCAAGAAAACCTTCTATTTTTGTCTTAACACCTGCTGAGTATTTTGCTCAGTATGACCAGTACAGTATGAATTGGAAAAATTCCTTTTAGGGGTGTCTAGTTAGCTTAGTAAGCTACTTATTCCAAGTGCAATGATGTAAAATGATAAACTATGCTAAGAGAAATCAATTTAGCAAGTTAAGTTATACCCCCGACTTTTTAGACTCTAGCAGAAAATGACCAGAGATCACCTCGACGCAGATTTCTCCAAAATGGCTGCATAGAATGTCTTCAAACTTTGACAGCCTGTAGATTACTTCAAGCTGAATCCAACAAGCTTTGAATCACTGAATTTGGTGAAGAATTGATTGAGATATTCCCTTGACAAGTTGACAGACTTTTGAGTAGACTAACAGAGAACTCAGAGATGGATAATGTGAATGTATGTATTAATGAACATTTGTATACAACTCCATTGGCATGAATATCATTGCCAAATGGTGTAGAGAGGTGTGGGATTGAGTGTAGACCTCACACACACTCAAAAAATCAGTAATGCTAGGCTCGCGAGTGCTCTCTCTTGCCCGCGACTTTTCATGTCCATTTTATAGGAATGAGTAAAAAATTTGAATTTAAATTCAAACTTTTGGCTCCCTATGATCAAGCTCCTAAATGCTTGGAGATATTCTCTCAATCAAACAACTAATTTTTCCAAGAATCCTTTTTGGTAGGTGATTACAAGAGATTCCAAGTCAATTTGATTTTTACAATGAGGTAAAGTGGTAATTAACCACTAGCATATGTTCCTATGCTTCTTCATGTGTGTATGGACTTCAATGCATCCTTTGAGCCAAATGTTGTAGGCTTGTAATTTACACCAACACATATGCCAAACAACCAAAAACACGTAGATGAGCAACAGATGGCTTGCGGTCATGGAAAGCCTCATATGGAGTGATAGACTGCAGCGCTTTAGTGGGACACCTGTTCAGTACATATGCTGCACACATGACAACCTCAAGCCAGAAACTGTGAGGTAAAGCCAGACTCTTGACCATACACCTTGCCATCTCCATGAGAGACGTGTTCTTCCGTTCAGAAACTCCATTCTGTTGAGGTGTATACGGCACTATACACTGGTGTTTTATCCCACGTTCAGCGAGAAATGCATTAAAATTAGAAGACATATATTCCCCCCCTCGATCAGAATGGAGGGTGCCCATTTTACATGCTGACAGATTTACAGCCAAAACCAAAAACTGTTTGAAGCACATGAACACTTCAGACTTTGCTTTGAGTGGATATACCCATGCATGCCTGGAAAAATCATCAATGAAAGTCACGAAGTAAAGGTAATTTCCAAAAGAGGCTGTCTGCATAGGACCACATACATCACTATATACAAGCTGTAATTTTTGTGTAGCCCGAACTGAACCATCTTTTGGAAAGGAGGAACGCTGCATTTTGCCCAAAATACAGCCTTCACAAACATGTTTTCCAGGTGCCTCAAGTTTGGGCAAAGAGGACACCATTTCAGATTTCTGTAGGCGTAGCAAACTAGCAAAATTCAGATGACCAAAGCGTGCATGCCAAAGCTTTGCATCTGACATAGCCTGAGAATCATTTACTGCACATGCCAAATCATTTTCAGATCTTTCATAGTCTATGAGCTTATACAGCCCACGACATAAACTGGCAGAAGCAATAATCACATCGCCATTTGACATATCATGAACTGTACACCTGTCATCAACAAATTTCACAACCAAGCCAATCTTGGCTAATGTAGAAACTGATAACAGGTTCTTTTTTATCCCTGGCACAAATAAAGCATTTGACAAAGTGAAAGAACTACCATCAGCAGTAGTCAAAATGATCTTACCAACTCCCATAACAGGATAAGAGGAGTTGTTGGCGCATGTAACAGTATTCCCTGTAGGGGCAGGCTCGAGTAAAGAGAAGAAACTGTGCTGCAAGGTAATATGTTTGGTTGCCCCACTGTCAAAATACTGGCAAACATCTGAGTCTACTGCAAACATGCATTGCTCATGAGAAGATGGGTCAAAACTGCAGAGAGTAGTAAACGCCCATTCTTCTTCCTGCACAAGATTTGCAGACTCTGTTTTTGGTGTAGAGGCCTCTGCAACAACCATTCCAGCCTCTTTCTTCTTTGCCTCTTTAGCAACCAGTTTTGGACAGTTCTTTATGATATGATCATTCCCTTTACAATACTTACAAAACAATTTCTGCTTTTCTGAATTTTTGCTTACTAGTTGAAGAGCTCCATTTTCCTTTGCCCTTCTGAATAGCCAGGAAAGCTTGATCTGCAACTCGCATAATGGACCTGTTTTGCCTGGACTGATCTTCCTGCAACAGAACAGAGACTAACTCCTCAAATGATAAGGCATTTGGATTGCCTTTCATCATCAACCGAAGAGTAGAAGCAAAACTCTGATATGAATCAGGAAGACCATTCAGAACGGTCTGCACAAGTGAGCTATCTGGTATAACCTCATCAGCAGAAATCAACTGTTCCTTCAAGTCTTTGATCTTTGTTAGGAAACTGTCCATGAATCGCCTTCATTCATGTGCTCACTCTCCAACTGTTTTCGGAGGTAAGCAACACGAGCCTCATTCCTAGCTTGGTACAATGTGGTAAGTGTATCCCAAGCATCCTTAGCTATTCTGCAAGAGCGAATGTGAGGAATAATGGCACGTTTGACAGACAAAGTTATCAATGCATGTGCCTAGGTATCTCTGCCATCCTAGCAAATCTGCTCTGTAGTAGGTGCAGTAGAGACAGCAGCACAAATAGGAATCTACGGAATATCATCTTCGACACCATTTTCATCAGCTCCAGCACCTGTATTTGCAGTACCTGTAGTCAGAGGTGTAACAGGACGTCTTTCAACGCCTTGCACAATGTTCCACAATCCTTTTGCAACCAATACATGTCGCATCATATAAGCCCATAATGGGTAGTTGGTACCATCCAACTTATCCTCAAAAGCCACATACGGGATACATCACTGCTTTCAGCCATGGCCGATGACTAAAATACCTTGATGCAGAAAATTGACTGTATCTCGAAAAGTTGAACAGAACTACCCAGACGAGTTCTGCTAGACTTGTAGTAGACTTTGAGACACTTAAACTGGCGAATAGAAACTGGTATATACCTTTGGCACAAAAAGATGAAATAGCCTACACAAGCACTGCGATAGTGCGTTCGAAGGCCGAAACGAGCTCAGATCGCGATTTCAGCACCACACAGCGAAGCTATTTTGATCTCTGAAACACCTTGAGTATGCTCACCAAATTTCGTGCGAATCTGAGACTGCAAACGGAGGAGTGTCGACGGCGCCCTACATTAAGCGACGACCTACTCTAATACCAATTGTTGGAGTTAGACGTCTGCGGAAGCACGCGAACAGCACAAGGAAGAAAAAGAAGCTTGGAGCACAAACACACAATACTGAATGTATTACTAGAGAATGTACAAAGATAAGTAGCCCATTAGGGCAATAGATGTATATACAAGCCGGGGGAAAAAAACCTCCTAAAGAGGGAAAAAAGTGCCCCGACAGTCCTAGTGTGTTCACACACATCATTGCCTAAATATATCAACACATATTGGTGAGAGAGTCTTAAAGCAAATATGTAGAGATCAATGTGTGCTTAGGATACCTAATGTATCCAAGCAACACATGATCTATAAATGTGGTGCTTGTCAGTTTGGAAAATCTCACAGGTTACCCTTCTCAAAGAAAGGCTACATGCATGAGGATTACTTGGAGCTTGTCTATACAGATGTATGGGGACCAAGAAAGGACCCTTCAATTTCTGGCTCAAGGTGTTATGTATCTTTCATTGATGATTTCAGTAGATGGACCATTTTATATTTTATGAAGCACAAAGATGAAGTGTCCAGTTGCTTTAAGAAGTACCTTGCACTTGTGGAAAACCAAAAAGGAAGAAGCCTAAAAAGACTAAGGTCAAATGGAGGAGGTGAGTACTTCTCAAATGAATTTGATGCATTCTTGCAAGATAGAGGAATCAAAAGGGAAATCACAACAAGGTATACCCCTGAGCAAAATGGGGTGGGAGAGAGGAGAAATAGGTTAATTGTTGAAATAGCTAGGTCAATACTAAATGAGAAAAAGTTACTAGATTATTTGTGGGTAGAGAGTGTATCTACTGCCACGTACCTTGTTAACAGGTTGCCATCTAAATCACTTGATGAGATGACCCCATATGAAGCATGGCATGGTAGAAGGCCATCACTTGATCATTGCAGGATCTTTGGATTTGTTGCTTATGTACATATCCCATCTCAAATCAGAGGTAAGATAGACCCTAAGGCAGAGAAGTGCATTTTCATAGGGTATGATTTAAATCAGAAAGGATACATGTTCTATAATCCATCCAACAAAGGTTTTATGTTCAGTAGAGATGTTGTGTTTGATGAGAAGGATTCTCGGTTTGAAAGTGAATGCAAGAAAGTAAAGTTGCCTTATGACTTGGAAGAGGAGTTTCCAAGCCTCACCAAAGAAGAGCCAAACCATATTGAAGACATCAAATTAGATGATGAGGACATCATCAACCTAGAAGAATTCAAGGCATGGAAATCAAAAGGCAAAGTCAAGATGAAGGACATACTTGAATCATCCAATCAAGCAATCAGAAGATCACAAAGGGAGAGCAAGAAGCCAATCAGATATGGGTATGATACTTCCTTAGTTACCAAGCATTACATTTATCTTGCTAAAGATTTAGCATTTGAAGATCCATCATCATATGAAGAAGCAAAGACTTAGGCAAAATGGAAGGAAGCTATGGATGAAGAAATTGAAGCACTCAAGGAGAATGATACTTGAGAACTAGTGCCAAAGAAGGAGTCTATGAAGGTGATTGGTTCCATATGGATTTACAAAATCAAGAGAAATTCAGATGGATCAATAAACAGGTATAAAGGTAGACTTGTGGATAAGGGTTTTGCACAAACCCAAGGAGTTGATTATGAAGAGACTTTCTCACCTGCGGCCAAAATGCCAACCATCAGGGTATTGGTAAGTGTGGCTGCATCAAGGAATTGGAATATGTACCAATTGGATGTAAAAAATGCTTTTCTTAATGGCTGGATTTTAGAGGAGGTGTACATGGCTCAACCTCCTAGCTATGAAGACCCAAGCAAGGTATCATATGTGTGTAAGCTAAACAAAGCTCTATATGGATTGAAGCAAACACCTAGGGCATGGAATCATAGGTTGACTACCTATCTCCAAGATCAAGGATTCATCATGGGCAAAGCAAGAAGTAATTCAGAGGTGATATACCTATGTGTGTATGTTGATGTTATCATACTTATAGGTAGTAATGCCAATGGCATCAAATAGATCAAGAACCAAATGATGCAAGAGTTCAAAATCAGTGATCTAGGGTCACTAAAGTATTTTCTTGGACTTGAGTTAGTATATACCAATTGTGGGACTTATATTACTCAAAGAAAGTATGTGCAGGACATGTTAAAGAAGTTTCACTTGCAGGATGCCAAGGTAGTTAGTACTCCTATGGAGGTTAACCAAAAGCTAAGTGCTCATGAAGGTGATGTATTTGACAATATTGCAGGATACCAAAGCATAGTTGGAAGCCTAAACTATGCTACATTGACAAGGATTTATATTGCTTATGGAGTAAGTATCTTAAGTCAATTTATGCACAAACCTAGAGCACCTCACTTGGAAGCTGCCAAGAGAATTTTGAAGCACCTTAAGGGTACTCAAAATCAAGGTTTATACTTTCCTTATACTTTAGATTTGAACATCAAAACATACTCAGATGCAAATTGGGCAGGTTGTAAGGATGACAGGAGGAATACCTCAGATTATCTCTCTTTTGCAGGTGATAAGCCCATTTCATGGTCTTCCAAGAAGCAACCTACTGTTGCTTTATCTTCAACAAAGGTAGAATATAGAGGATTAGCCAATGCTACTCAAGAAGCCATATGGATCAGATTGCTATATGCAGACTTGGGATTGCATTCTAACTCACAAATGATTTTTGGTGGCAATACTAGCTCTTTACATCTTGCAACAAATCCTATCTATCATGCTAGGACCAAGCATATAGAGGTTCACTATCATTATGTGATGTGAGAGAGAAGCTATTGAGCAAGGGAATTGTTGGCATATGTATCCACTAATATTCAATGTGTAGACTTATTGACCAATGCACTTGATGGTACTAAACTTTGAAGGTTTAAAGATATGATTGGATTGCAAGACATTCAAGAGGATTGATGAAGAAGACCAAGCCAGCATGTTTGGCTTGAGGGGGAGCTATTGGTGCAAATGCCAAGCCTTCACACTTGGCTAGGCATTGGAAGAAGTTATGTGCAAATCCACACGAACTAGTGCTTATGGTTTTTTTACAATTTAACTTTTGTAAAAGTCTTAATGACTTGGAAGAATCTTGTAAAGCCTACAAACTCATGGAGTTTGGAGAGATGAAGCTACCAATTATCTTTGTTGGAATATCCATAACTTAGACGAGAACGTTTAGGAAAAGTTAAGTTTGAATTTGAATTCAAACTTGGAGGCAAAACATCTATAAAAGATGGTTGTAAAGTCTCGCGGGCACCTCTCCATTCTAGAGCCTTTAGTGGATCAAATTGTCGAGATTGTGTGGCTCACACTATAGCCTACACTTCTCAATATCATTGGGCATTATTCTTCATTCCAATGATCATGTACAACATTGTTATATAATACATCTTATCATTGATCATTTCTGTTGTTCATCTCTACCATTGTCACTCAGAACAGTGCACTTGTCTTGCTCATATCTCAATCATTACTCCATCATTTTCAATGTTCTATAGCTCATTGGAACAAGAGCAAAGTCTACTACATGCTCTCAAAGCTTTAAGGCATTTCATTCAACAAATTGGGAGAAAAGCGTCTCGATGTGGTCAGTGAAGACGAAGAATGTGAGTTGATAGATTTGTTAGAGAGAATATGGAGATGTCTTTGCTTGGAGTTACAAGGATTTGAAAGGAGTGGATCTAGATATCTGTTCTCACTAAATCTTGATGTCTTTCGAAGCCAAGCATACTAAGCAAAAATCTTACACTTACAATGATAATTATGTAGTCAAAATCAAGGAGGAGATCGATCATTTGATAAAATTAGGTTTTAGCTATGAAATCAAGCATATCGAATGGGTATCCCCAATTGTGGTTGTGCCAAAAAAGAATGGAAAACTGTGTGTGTGCATTAACTTGAAAAATCGTAACACAACCCCTATACAAGATAGTTATCCTCTTTTTATCATTGAGCATCTCTTAGGATGTATAGAAGAAAAGGAAGTGTATGGGCATCATAATATGCTTTTTGTCTCCTCTTGGCTGCATAGATGTCTACTACTCCTTGAAATCTAGTCTCATGCAATTTTTCAATTTGATCCAATTGTTGGGACAATTCATGTCCAATCCATTCATACTTCTCAGCTACTCAAAGAGTAGGAATAAAAAAAACAATTGGCAAAATTGCATTTTGGCCATATACTAGATTGAATGATGTCATACCAATAGCAGTCTTGTAGGCAACTCTAAAAGCCCATAAAGCATGGTGTAATTGTTTGTCCCAATATGAGCACCCATTATTCACAATCTTTGTCAAAATAGTACATAACACCTTATTGGAACTTTTTGCCTACCCATTGGCTTGTGGGTGATACATGGCTGACTTCTTATGAATTACTAAGAACTCATTCATTAACGTTTCTATTACTTCATTAATGAAGTGCGTTCATTGATCACTCACAATTTCTATTGGCAATCCGAATCTTGTAAATATGTTTTCAAATAGAAATTTGGTAGTGGTTAATGCATTGTTTTTCTTTGTGGCATTTTCTTCTACCCATTTGGTCAAATAGTCGATAGCCACTATTATGTATTTAGCATGAGAGCCTTTCGTAGGTGGGTTGATTGGTCCGAAAAAATCTATACCCCACTTTCTGAAGGCTCTAGCACTAATCATTGGTTGTAGTGGCATTTCATCTCTCCTGATGGGATATTTTGTTTGTTGGCACACATCGCACCTTCAAACATACGTTGTCGCATCTTGATATAAGGTTGGCCACCATAATCCTACAAAGAGGATCATCTAAGCACTTTTGTGTGCTAAAAAATGACCTCCTACTGCTCTTGTATGGGACATCTCCAAGACAGGGATATATTCATCTTCATGTACACACAACCTTAATTGATTGTCCTGTCCTCGTTTAAACAGTTGTCTTCTTATGAGTACATAATCTTTACTTTGCTCCTCCAATGCCCATTTTCTCGCTAGGCTTGCTCCTTCAGGATACTCATGAGTTTTCAAAAAGTGCACTAATGGTAAGCTCCATTTAGGTGCTACGAGGAATAAAATAAGGTGGAGTTTTCTTCAGGTGATCTCTCTTGACACGTTGGGCAATTTGTTACCATGGAATGTGCATCTTTTTGCATATCTGGCCAATACACTCCCAACCTTTTGGGCTCTTGTAGTGTACCACTGACACTTCTATGTTTGCTCCATTGATTTGTGTGGGCATGCTTTAACCATGTCTCTTGTTCTTCCTCTCCTGCACATCTCAAAAGTAGTCCACTCAAGTCTTCGACCCATTGTGGACAAACTTCTAAGTTAAAAAGGTATGTGTCAGGTGGATCACCTGCAACTCCAATTGGTGGTTCTCCATAAGTCATTCAAGATAAATGATTGACTCTGACATGCATGTTTCCTTTCTTTACTACTACTCCAAAATCAGATTCCATTAAGAGTAAAAACCATCTCACAAGTCTTCCAGTGTTATAGGGTTTATTGACCAAGTATAAAGAGCTTGGTGATCGATAAAGAACTTGAATTTCTTTGCCACTAAGAGTGTCTGAATTTCTTTACGATGTAGACCATACCTAATCCTTCTCTTCAGTGGTGGTATAATTATGTTTGACTTGATTAAATTTCCTAATTGCATAGGCTATAGGATGATTGAGCTTTCCTTTGTCCGCAGGCTGTGCTAAGATGCATCCAATGGAAATTTTGGAAGCTTCCGCATGAATATGGAATGGCTTGTTCCAATTTGGCACTTTTAAAATTGGAGCTGAGCTCAATCTACTTCTTACTTCATTAAAAGCTTTCTCACAGTCTTCCACCCAATTGAACAGAGGCAGTAATCCATACAGAGGTCTTGGAATTATGGCTACATGTGGATAAATCTATGATAATATCCACAATGACCCATAAATGCTTGCACTTCTTTTGCATTCTTTGGTCTGGGTAGTTCGAGAATTACCTTAATTTTGTCATCATCAATGGATATTCCATTTTTAGATACTATATGTCCCATAATTTTTCCTTGTCATACCATGAAAACACATTTTTCTAGATTCAAGTAGACTCTGCATTGTTTGCACTTCTAAAAAATTTTCCTAAGCTCAGGTATGTGATCCATTCTTTGGGAAGAATAGGTGCATAAATGATCCATGTATACTTCCATAATTTTCCTAAGGAATTCCTTAAAGATGTGTGTTTATTGTTACCCTTTGGAGTTGTCCTCTCCAATCATTTTAGCATAAAGGATCAACAATACATCTTATATTTGTCAATCCAAGAAGTATACAAAGACCACAGCCCCTTCTAGTTAATGGAATCCAAGAATAAGAGGAAAATGATTGTTTTTCTGAGAAATCCTGAAGATGAAGAAAAATTTCTAGGGTTTTGATTATCTTGAGCTATATTACATCATTTTCAATGATCTTGGTGCCTAAAGCATGCCATTTTCTGAAGTCAAATCTCAAAAATGATACCTGTATCACACAGACGAGACAATCGTGATTCTGTGAAATCTAATGATTTCCATCTCGAGCTCCATTCTTCCGCACTTTCTCACTCAATACATCAAGAATCACCTCTCTTCATACACATCACTCAGAAATACACAACTGAAGCTCACAAATTCCATGGATCACACATAGAATAGACTCAACAAATCAAAGAAAATCACATGGAAGTAGAAAACACGATTTTGTGCCAGAGAGCTCTTCACATTACTTGGATAGCAGAAATAATACAACTAACCCTCTCAAAATAGAGGAAATTATCTTTTATACATCTTCAAGTGTCCTCTTTCACACTTGAATTTTGGTCCTTCTCCCTTCTAATCTAAAAATATGCTATCAAAGAGCTTCCAAAAATTCTAGAAAAAATACATATGGTTCTAATTTACATGAGGAAGACTCTTCCTCATTTTTACATCATTTGTATAAATATTTTTACAATTTTTTGATATTTTACAAATATTTCTCTTCAAATAAGGCTTCTTCTAACATTCTTCCGCTCCTAGACTTTTTGGCTCCTGAAAAAAAAATATTCTTGCTGATATATAATGAGTGCTTTCTTCACTTCTTCTTTCTTTGATAAACCTGTGACAGTAGATCATGATTTTTTCTCTCTATGATGTTCAAATTATTCACCATTTCAAATAATGCTTTCCTCCATTGTACAGATGCCTCTGGTTTGTCTATTACATCTTTCTTTAAATATTCTGTATATGCTGCTTCATAGGCAGTGAGTCTTGACTTTGTGACTACTAATAAATTTCCAAAGATTTCTAATTCTCTCTCAAAAAATCCATAGTCAAAAGCATCCTCAAAAATCTGAAGATAATGACTACCCAGAAATACTGTCCTGCTATAATAGGCCATTAAACAAATTCTATCGGGGTTTCACTTAAGTCAAAAAGTAAGGCATCAGTTGGTGAATTGAACCCAATGTAGTTGAGGGTTCTAACATCTGTATCTGTAAACGTTTCTATACATGCCAATATGAGTCTCATCACTCTGATCAATAGGATGCAAGCTGGATCATTAACATCTTTATATGTAGATATGACAGATTCTACTGTGTCAACCATATATTTCTTTGTTGGCCATGTTCCTGCCTTAGGTCCTGTTATCTTTGGAAACTTCAGCCATTTTGCTGGAATTTGTCCTGCATTTCTCCTTTCCCAAAATACTATCCAATCTCTTCTTCTTGCTAATGGACAATAAGCTGGATTGATCTTTAACTGAATTGGTGCCTCTTTCCATATTTTCCTGCATTCTTTGTTGGCATCTAACCACCTGTTCCTCCATTTAGGATTGGCTTTTTCAAATAATTCCTTAGTTATATTGATATCTTCTTCATATTCTAGATACTTGTTTGATGGAAATCCTACCCTTGCCAGCTGATAATTTTTAATGCTTTCAATAATCATGCAAAAAGGTATTCCTAGACCATCTGCTGCCCAATGGTGTTGGTTTGGATTTATTCCTTTACTGAGAGCAAATTTCACAATTTGTTCTTCATATTTATTATGCATTTTTCTGATAAATTCCATTCTAGATTCTCTATCTGTCAAAAGTTTTTGAACAAACTCTTATGAATATTCCTCAACTGGTGCTTTGTTTTCTTGTTCATCAAAGTGTTGAGTTCTATTATCATCTCCCCCTTCATATTCTTCTGCTTGTGTATTCTCTACCTGCTCTTCAACCTAGCTTTGTGGATTTTCTAATTTTTTATGTAGCTCCTCCACCATCAACATTAAGCTTCTATTCTGAGATGTCCATACTTCTCTTTCTGATTTCCACTCACTTCTTTCTTTTTCTATATTCAACTGCCAATCATTCCTCTCTTTTGCTATATCCAAATGTAGTTTACTATAGCCTCTCATTGAACTAGCAGCATGTACACTGGCTTGCTTTTCCAACTCCTTAGCTTCCTTCAGCTCTGCTTGTAGTCTTATAATTTCTTTATTCAATTCTTCCCTTTCATCCTGTGTTACCTGTACAATCTTGCTGTCTTCTTTTAATTGGCCTTCTTCCATCAACAACCTGTTTATTTCTTCATTTGCTTTAACCATGATCTGGTATGAGCTTTGAAGTGTTCTATATCTTCCTTCTATTTTCTTCAGCTCCATCTCTATTTTGCTACTATGCTCTATCTGCTTTGCACATTTCTCGTCAAGAAATTGAATTTTGTTTTGTTGTTGAACCTCCAATTCTTCCAAGGAAATTATCCTGTTGGTCAAATCCTCATTTCTTTCTTGAACAATTTTCAGCTGTACCTTTAATTGATCTCTTTCTTTCTTCTGCTCATTAATGATTCTGCTTCCTTTCACAAACTCTGATTCAGCCACCATTCCTGATATTATCATATTTCTACTTGATGGACTGAACTGCTCTATATTGCTCATGATTACTTTACAAGCAGACCTAATATCCTTGGGTATTCTTTCCAACCCAGCTTCTAACTCTACTTGCTTTACTTCTATTTGCTTTTCTTTTTTGCAGTCATTCTCTTCTTCATATTCTATGACCTGGTCCTTTTGTTCTTCATAGCCCTTTTCTGCTTTGATTTCTTCTTTATCTGCAACATCTTCCTCATACTCCACAGAGAGCTTTATTTGGTCATTGATTATCTGCTCCTTTTGTCCCTCCTCCTGCTCATCTATATCCATAAGATCCAAATCTTCTTCTTTCCCCTGATCTTCTGTAGTTGTGAACTCTTCATTATGATTTAGGTCATAAATTATATTTTTTGTATTTCCCTCTTTCACCTCTTTGAAATTCATCTTTTCTAATACCTTCTTAGTTTCCTTAGTTTGATCTTTGTTTTCCTCCTTATGCAATGAGCTGCATAACTGAGCTTCCTTTTTTGCTTCTAACTTTTCCTCATTGAATTTGAAATAGGTTTGATGTGAAGGTTTGTCCATACTGTTTTAAACCCTGAGTCTACCAACCCACTACTGAACTCCTTCCTTACTTCAACCTCTTCTTCTATCACTACTGCTTTGCCTTTTAGTATCCTTTTCTCTTCTCCAGGACTAACCTGTTTTGTTACTTCTTCTTGGACCTGTTTTCCTTGTGGCTTCTCACCCAAATCTTCTGGTGTTTTACTTTTTTCAGAGGCTTGTGCTGTCACATTTGGTGTGCTGGGTACTGATAAATTCAAGATTTTCAATGGAAAATTTTCAATGTCACTCTCTGAATCTGAAGAGAACTGTGAAGAGCCAGCTATCCCTGATTTGTCCATTCTTGGTTCTTCTATAACAATAGATTCTTCCTGCTTCTTTTCTTCTGCTGATAATTTTCCTGTTTCCATCTTTTGTACAGGTTCTACTGCTTTTTCTTTATTTTTCTTGGTCAATTTCTTTTTCTGCACAGGTCTCATCTAAACCTTCTTCTTCACTACTACTGTAGTTCTGGTTTTAGGAGGACCTTGTAATTCCTTGAAATAAGCTAACAACTCCACTTCCTTTTTAACAAACACCTCTTCAGTCTCTGCTGCCATCATCTGATCATGCAACTCCTCATAATGTTCTACTTCTTCTTGTATCCAGTCAGTTGCTTTACATGAATAGTCCTCCAACATCTTTTGATACTAGGCTTCATATACTGCCCTTTTATTGTTTCCTTGTGCCAGAAAAGAATATAATTGTTCCTTGCTTGTCTGAGGTGGATGTGGTTCATTTGAAAACTGAACTTCCTTTTGAGCAGCTTCATGCTCTTCCTTAGTTGCTTCCACCTGTTCCAATTCTACCTTTCTGGGATCCAATCTTCTTTTCTTTACAGGAATGACTTCTTCTGAGACTCCTTTTCTTTTCCTTTCTGCTCCCCTCATGCTTGGTTGGGCTTCTGCTTCTCTTACAAACATAATCCTAGAAGGACTTTTGATTCCTGTCATCAAACTTCTAAAGTATTGAGCTTCTGGAGCCAATTTCAATTGATCCTCCATTCCTAGAACATGATATATAATTCTTGTTAAGAATTGAGCCCCATTTATGAACTTCCTTTGCTCCCAATGTTTGGCTACTTCCTTCAATTGATCATGTATATATGGAGTTACATCCATTATTCCAAAAGGTTTGGTTATGTCCGTATTATTGAACATGATCAATGTCACTGGTTTGTGTGGCATGGTGTATCTAGGTAGTTTTGGAAAATAGAAATATTGAAGGAACATTTTGATAGCATACTCTTCATTCTCTTTTCCTTTAAAATCAGGGAATTTGGAATATCCTGCATAGGTTGCTTTATTCTTCTTGACAAAACTCTTGTCCAACTTAGTTCCCATGGAATAAAACTGGAGAGCTGCCCTGATATGCTCTACATTTATGGTAATATTTACTTCCTTGTTTTCTTTATCCTTGATAGAGCACCTGAAATATGCATCATTGTCCCTTCCAACCTCTAGCAGACTATTCATCACCTGTGTTACTCTTTCAAAGTCTATGAAAAATAAGGGTTCATCCAACAGCCTGTGTATTCCTACTACTTTCCATCTTTTGTAATTGACTGCAATTTTTGGGAATTTGTAAAATTCCTGGCATAGCATGGTGTACTTGTGACCTCCAACTCCTACAGTAAAAATATGCTGTCCAATGATACCAAGGGTTTCCTTGAGTTCCTTGGCTACCTTCTCCGTTTCTGGAATTTTATGCTCTTCATCAGACTCTAGCTCCACTTCTTCTACTGCAGCTTCACTGTCCAAGAACCAATGTCCTCTAGACAGAGTTACTGAGTCTGCTTTGAAATCATGGATTGGTAGTTCCTTTGGATTCACCATTCTGGAGAAAATATAACATCACACAAAAAAGAAAACTCCACCCACATGAGTCTCAAGAAATATAAATAAAATCACATTTGTCATAGATAAAAACTCAACTGAAGTGATCATCACATGTGTAGCAAGATGTCTAGTGCTCTCTTTCCTTTTATCAGCTTTCTCTTTTTTTTTTCTTAATATATTTTTTAATCAATAAAAAGAAAATATTGAAGAAAGAGAAAAATGAATAAAAAATAAAAACCTGCTAAATTATAACCTATATCTTGCTGGTGCTTATATAACTTATATAATTAAAAGGATTTCAAAAGAAAAATTGATAATTTTTCTCTCTCTTATTTTCTATTCTTTTTGTTTTCTTCTTTCCTTTTTTTTCCTTCTTTTTCTCTTTTTTTTTTTTTTACTAATCATTCCCTCCACTTCTCTCTCTTCCCCTCCTATTTATCTTCTTAGAAAGAGGATGAGGTAGAGCCAAATGGAAATAATTTCCAATGTCATAATTTCCTTCTTGTAAAATTCTGAATTTCTTCAAGAATCCCATGTGTGTTTCAGATAAGTCTTTCCCTTTATCTGTAATTCTGTATACTTTTTTTGAGCTATTTTAGTATCTTCCTGCTTATTTCCTTTCCATTGAATCACATCAGATTTTTTTACCCAATAATACTTGATTCCTGTTGACTTTGTTCTAGGAATAAAACCATCTTCTTTTGATAAACTGTACTTGGAAGTTTTTGGCTTCCATATCCATTTATTTCTGGAAAATTGTTTTGATGAGCAATGCTTGTATGTACTTTGTTTCCACATTTTTCCTGTTTTAATGCCCAGATGCTTCTGACCATTCCATACTTGCCCCCTTTCTTCTGTCTTTGCAACACCTTTTGTTTTTTCAAATTTCTCCTGTTTTTGATTGAAGTAAATTTGATCATAAAGAAGTTTTGATTGTGACTCCTTTGTAGCTTCTATTGAAAAAATAAACCCCTTCCGGTCTAGGTCATAAATATCCTGTTGATCTTCTTGTTCTTCATCACTCAATAAAAACATTAAAAACCTTTTGTCATTTAATGTCAATTTAAGCTTCATATTTTCAAAATCCAAAATTACTTTACCTTGCCTGAGCCATGGTTGTCCCAGAATCAATTTCTCAGTCATCATGTGATCTGGCCATTCTTCACAATCTATTTTCATATATTCTTCATTGAACTTGACTTCAATAGATGGTGAAGACATGCTTTGTATTATCTGTCCTTCTAAGGTTTTGATAAGTGTTTTACTTTCATTCCTTTTTAGGTTAAACTTATCCAACAAAACTGAACTGATCAAATTTACTTATGCCCCTGAATCTATCAAAACCTTGATTTTCTCATCATGGAAATTCATTGTTATACTAGGCAAATGCTTTCTTATTCTTAAAGATGTTTCACATAAAAGGACTTCTCTAATCTCCTTGGTTTTTCTTATCCTTTCCTTTGCCTCCTGTTGAGCCTCCTTTCTAATTTTTTCCTCTTCTTTTTTCCTATTTTGAGCTTGATGTATTCTTCTCCATTCAGAAACAGTTAATGGAAGGTCATACCTTTTTACTCTACATCCACTTATGAAGTTTGGCATGATTTCTCCATCTATATTAGCTAATTGGATAGCTCCACTATTACTTATTTGATTGATAATGTAAGGCCCATGTACTTTTTTTTGAAATTTCTTCTGATGTTCTTTTACTGTGAATGCCAAAACTAGATCTCCTTCTTGTAAGTCCCTTTCTTTAATATGAACATCATGATAAGCTTTTTGTCTTTTCTCATCTGCATTCCAATGATAATCCTCTCTATAAGATGATCTTAGTCTTGAGCTTTCTTCTTCTATTGGTGTGTATTTGACTGGTACCACATTTGTTGGTCATGGTGGTTATTGCCCAAGTACAGGTCTTGGTTGCTCAACAAATCCAGATTCTCTTTGTAGATTATGTTGGTTCACATATTCTCTTTCCTTAATGGGTTGTTTATTGTAGAAGCATTCTTCTCTGGTATGGTTTGTCCATTTTCTTTCCAATGTACATGATTTTAGTGTTTTTCTATCTTGTAGATGTTGTGGTTTTTGATATGGACATTGTTGCACCAAATGATTTTCTCCACAATTATAGCATTTCTTATTTGTTGCTATCCTAGTGTTTATCAGATTTGTCTTGGTGCTAACTTCTGGGGCTTTGGCAATGGCCTGTGCTAATTCTTTTGCTGGTGGGATTTTAACTTCATTTGTTCTAGGTTGATCAAATGCTAATAGATCTTGTCCCCTGTTGTCCTCTAAGTCTGTTGCTTCCTTCACACATGCTCCTAGGTCAAGGCATCTCCTATAATACACCAAGGTTCTTAATTGTGCACTTCTCAGTCCTTCTATGAATAGAGATACTTGTGTTGCCATGGATGGTACCTCCTCTCTGGGACATCTATCAATGTATTGCTTGAATCTCCTGGCTGCCTCTCTGAAATTTTCATCTTTTTGCTGTTTAAAGCTATGTATCAAGGTAGCTGTACTATGTTTTATCCCAGTTTTTTAGAATTCCCCTATGAAGGCTTCAAGGAAAGATTCAATATCTTGATACATTTCTTTTCTCAAGGGAATGAACCAAGATAGTGTAGGTCTAGTTAGGGTTAGACCAAATGCTTCAAATTGTACTTTGTAATCCTCTACTTCTTCTACCCTAATTAATTGTCTAAATTCTGCAGCATGAGCATGAGGATCAGAATATCCTTCATATTGATTCTTCATGCATTTAGCTACTTGATAGGGCCTGAGCATTCTTCCCTGATTTTGCCACTGATTTCTCCTTCTAAATGGAAAATCATTCATTCCTTCTACTTCCCTTTCAAAAGGATTTGGGGAAGTGTGTACTCTCCTACCTTGTTGTTGTTCACTATTATTGTGGGTTTCATTTTGTCTTGACAAGTCTGGTTGTCCTAGGTTTTGTTCCCAAGGACTCTTGTCTGCACACTGCCCTAAATCATTAGAGTTTTTTGGATCCTGTGAGAAGATGTATACACATCCCTGTCTATCCTCATATCTTCCATCCTTAAATTGTGCCACTGGTGTTAGATTCAAAGGAACTTCTAAGTTTCTCAACCTAATGAGAAACTTATGCATCCCATCCTGATACACATAGGTTCCAAACCTATTTGTATACATATATTTGAGAATATTTCTATAATCACTAGTTTTAGAAGGTTCATTGGTTTCATTTAGATTTTCCATGTTATTTTCTTGCCCTAAATCTTTTTCTTGTAAATCTCCTATTATTGACTCTGTCTCATTCCTTTTTAGATCTTGTTTAGAAGGTGTGATCAATTTATTACCAGATCTCAAAATCATCCAACTAATTCACAATTCTGTGAAGAGAATCGTGTTTTTCACGATTCTGTGAATAGAAGCATGTTTTTCACGATTCTGTGAATAGAATCGTGATTTTTCCCGATTCTGTGAATAGAATCGTGTTTTTCCCGATTTTGTGGATAGAATCGTGTTTTTCACGATTCTGTGAATAGAATCGTGTTTTTCACGATTCTGTGAATAGAATCGTGTTTTTCACAATTCTGTGAATAGAGTCGTGTTTTTCACGATTCTATGGATAGAATCGTGTTTTTCTGTAAATAGAATCGTGATTTTTCATGATTTTATGAATATAATCATGTTTTTCACAACTCTATGAATAGAATCGTGATTTTCAGGATTCTGTGGATAGAATTGTGTTTTTCACGATTCTGTGAATAGAATCGTGATTTTCATGATTCTATTCCCAGATAATCGTGATTGCTCACAATTGTTAAAAACACGATTTTCTTATGAAAATCACGTTTTGGGAATCGCGATTTTGTGTTTAATTTTAGAGAGTTACGATTTTGTGCTTGATCATAGAATCGCGATTCTGAGCAGATTTTCTAATTTTTCTAGTTCTTGTTTTTTAAGTTTTTGTTTCTCAAATAGAATCTCCTTATTTAAATTTTAACATGCAATAAAAGAGTTTTAGCAAAAATATTATTTTTTCTCAAGAAAATTCAAAAGTCTAGAAATCGAGATTCCGTGTTTTTTTACAATTTTTTGTGTTTTTGTGCTTTTATCATTATGTAAAAACTTGAAAACATGCAAAGATTCATTGGAAGACCATTACCTTGCTTGCTTGATCAAAAGAGATCCAAGAACTTGTATTTGCTAAAAGTCGCGATTCAGTTCAATTCTCTCACTCAAATGAGCAATTTTTCAGAAATTACATGCTTTTATAGCCTTCAGACAATCACGATTTTGTGTGAATTTCTTAGAATTTTCACTTTTCACTGTATGACCCTTATCCCTTAACAATTTTGTGGTTTTTGATTCACAATTCTTATCTTTTCAACAAAATTTACTCCCTTTATCCTACTGATGAAAATCGCGATTCTGTACCCAATTCTTGATTTAATCTCTTGATGTTTGATTCTTAATGATATTTTGAATTTTGATTTTCTTTACTCACTCAACTTTATGAAACCTCTTACAAATCACTCTCCTCGATACCCAAATGTGCAAAATAATTCAAATTCTTTTCTTACAGAAAATCGCGATCCTGTGAAGAGAATCATGTTTTTTCTAAACTTCCTGTTTTTTGTAGTCTTTGAATTTTTTTTCCACTTAGTCCTCTTCAATGTTCCTTACCAACTCCGGATCACTTGTCACCTGCAATTATACACCATCAACTCATTAAAAACATATTTTTTGCAAAATTAAAACAGAAGCTTTCACTATAGATATTTTTTATTTTCTTTACTTTTCATAATTCTTTTCCACTTTTTCTCCTCCTCTTACAACAACAATACTCCAGCCCAACTTTCTAAAAAAAAAAAAAAGAAATTTGTTTGATTTTTTTTAATGGATTTTATGAATTTTTTTAGTAATTTATCCTAAATCAAGGTAAACACTTCACTTAGGGTTTCTTGTTTAAAGATCCATTGATCTTTTGTTTCATGATTGGTTATATTCTTCTATGCTTGCAATCTAATCACTTTAGGAGTAGAGATTTCCAAAGAAATATGTGCTAAGAAGTACAATTATCAATTCATGCAAAGATAAACTCCAACATTTTTCTTTTCAAGATGCAAATGAATCTTCTCTCAAGATTATTGCTTTGCCTTAGCTAAACAAATGGATCTTATCTATTTGCATGTAGCTACTTTACTTGACTTTCCTTAATGCAATCATGTCATCTTCTCCAAGACTAACAAATTTGCTTGGTACTTGGTCAGAAAGCACTCTACAAATGCAAAAGATAGTCACATTTTACCTTCCCTTCAACAATCTTGATGCAATTTTTCACACACCTGCACTTTACTCTTAAAAATGATATGAGCAAGTATCAATTTGCAAGAATTTCAACACTTCTCTATCTCAAAAGATTAACTCTTGCTTCCTTTTCCCAAAAGACAAGCAAAGAAACCTACCTTTTCATGTTTCCTTTTCTTGATTAAAGAGTAGTACCTTTTCAATGTGTTCAATACCATCAACAATGGAAGATCCAGCAAGGTCCACACTTCAATGAAGCTTTTGCATCTTTCCCCGGCAACGGCGCCAAAAAATGTTTATTGTTACCCTTTGGAGTTGTCCTCTCCAATCATTTTAGCATAAAGGATCAACAATACATCTTACATTTGTCAATCCGGGAAGTATACAAAGACCACAACCCCTTCTAGTTAATGGAATCCAAGAATAAGAGGAAAATGACTGTTTTTCTGAGAAATCATGAAGATGAAGAGAAATTTCTAGGGTTTTGATTATCTTGAGCTATACTACATCATTTTCAATTATCTTGGTGCCTAAAGCATGCCAATTTCTCAGCAGAACACAATTATGAAGTCAAATCTCAAAAATGATACCTGTATCACACAGACGAGACAATCGTGATTCTGTGAAATCTAATGATTTCCATCTCCAGCTCCATTCTTTAGCACTTTCTCACTCAATACATCAAGAATCACCTCTCTTCATACACATCACTCAGAAATACACAACTGAAGCTCACAAATTCCATGGATCACACATAGATAGACTCAACAAATCAAAGAAAATCACATGGAAGTAGAAAACACGATTTTGTACCAGAGAGCTCTTCACATTACTTGGCTAGCAGAAATAATACAACCAACCCTCTCAAAATAGAGGAAATTATCTTTTATACATTTTCAAGTATCCTCTTTCACACTTGAATTTTGGTCCTTTTCCCTTCTAATCTAAAAATATGCTATCAAAGAGCTTCCAAAAATTCTAGAAAAAAATCAGATGGTTCTAATTTACATGATGAAGACTCTTCCTCATTTTTACATCATTTGTATAAATATTTCTACAATTTTTTGATATTTTACAAATATTTCTCTTCAAATAAGGCTTCTTCTAACAATGTGACACATTAATCTCTCGAAGGTGGTTGGAGCATTATTAGGACAAATGACATAATCCTAAAAGCATATACACTAGACTATAGCAAATGCTGTTTTGTTTTGAAAGAAGGTTTAGCTTCTGGAGTCATGGGAATCTGATGTGAAAAAACAGAGGGATCCACCCCCATTAAGTCCGTATGTCCAAGCAAATACATCCATATAATCTTGAATCAACTCTATTAGTTCTCATTCCTCACTTTCTGACATATCCTTCCAAATATAAGTGCATCTCTCCTCTTCCCTTTCTATAGTCACAGTGATTTTCTTGGTCTGCTCCTTGTTATCGTATGCCATTCCTTCTTGTGCTTCTCGTTTAGGCATCTAAATGGCAATCTTTCTTTCCTCTACTTCATATCTCTTAAAATGTTCTGGTGCTTCAAACTATTCTTGTGGTGTATTCTCTTCCCTGTTTGTTTCTTCTACTTCCAAGTTCTCTTGTTTTCCATTTTGGTTGAGTGTGGAAGTGCTTGCTTTAATAATTTCTGTATCTTCTCTGCCCAATTGATGTCCTTCCTCTTAGGTCTGAGTCTCCATTTCTATGCTTTCATAATCTTCCTTCCATTCCTTTTCTTCCCTCTCTCCTTCTGCAACCTTTTGTAACACAACCATGTATAGACTTACATAATATCCATCCCCATCTATACATTCATTCATGGTTAGGACTTCCTCATTGACACACACGTCGAAGGTGGCCAATATTTCCATCCACCCATGGGGTTCGAAGTCTTCATCTGGGAATACTTGTGGCATATACACTGGGTCCTCTATTGGTCTAGAGATTCCACAACCTGTTTGCCAAATTTGTTGCCTTTCTTCCTCTCGCTTGGCTGCTTTACACATCCATAGTTGGGTGTCCTCATGCATCGATGATTGGTCTTCAGATCGTGCACTATGTATTGATAGGTCATCCCCCCTCGATGTATTTGTTCCATTGTAGAGGTGGAACATCTTGGTAAGTGTAAGTATGGAGGTTTATCCTAGTGGTCGTACCTCTATGTTGTAAGTACACTACATCTCTTCCCCAGTCTTGCACCACCTTTAGCTGTCTCATGAAAGGTCTTCCTAATATCATCTCATAATTACTGGCCTTTTCGAATTGAAAAATGGCTAAAGTGTGCTAGAACTCTACTACACATGTTGTAAGGACAACATTCTCTAATAATCCTAGGGTCCTTTCTGTATGATCGTCAACTAGTTTTAGCTTCATCCTAGTGGGTTGTAGGGCTGGTTTACCTATCCCTACTCCAACTCCTATGTCTAGGATAGCTTTCATTGTATAACCTCAGAATGTACTAGGTAGGCATGTGTTACCTTCATCTCCCTTGCTGAAATCCCCTACTTTGTCTACTAGAATTTGGACTGTAGGCACGTCTTCATCAACTTCCATGTTGACTGTCTGTGCTTCCTTTTGCTTCATTTGATTAGCTAATTTCATCCATAATTATGGTTTGATTTTTAATAGCTCCTCTAGGGTTATGGAGAATTAAACCTTCAATCTTCATGCTATATCCGATGTTTTCCTTGAGGTCTCCTTTCCTTTAGTTAGGGCATGATAAAGCTTTGAATTCCACTCATACTCACCCATGTAGTTAGATAGAGTGCTTATGCTTTCCAATTCTTTATTTTCATTCTTTCTGAACATTCTTCATGGTTTATCTCTTGATTGATCATCCCTAGATTCTTGGCGGCATCTAACTCCTCAATTAATGGTGGGTCAATTCCTTCTATTCTCCTCCATCTTTCCTCTTGCACTTTGGCCCATACGTCTTCAGCCCAATTAGATTCAACTTATGGGATCAAGGAACTTCTGTCATGATCCTCTATGTGTAATTCATCAGTGTTTTTGATAACCCTTCTTTCATTAGGTGGATCATTAGCTACCATACATTCTTGAAATTCTCTTTCTAGTATTCTTGTTTCAGGGAGATTTTGTATAGGTTTTTCTAATGTGTTATGGGTGATTTAAATTATTTTCTTACACATCTCTAGCCTTTTTTTCTCTAAATCCCCCCTCGGATAACTTAGTTCGTGTTGTTCTAGACTTGGCCTTGCCTTTATCCTAGATTGATAAGCTTTTATCCACATGGCTAGATCCTCAGGCATTGGACCAGCTAGGACTCATCTTACTTGTTGTTTCAGTTTTTCTTTCTCTCCTTTAATCGAATTCTTAGTAGTTGTAAGATTCTTAAGTTGATTTGGTTCTTCTCTAGTCTTATCTTTCACCTTCTTCTATATCCACTTGTTTTTCAGTTCCTCTTGTCAAGCTTTCCATCTTTGAGTTCTTTTGGCTTTTGAATTTTCTTCAGACTCTTTTGAGTCTGCCACTATTGGAAGTGTTGGTGTTTGGTGCATAGTCAAAGTTAGCTTTTCCAGGATTTCCTTAGCTCTTGCTCTAGTTATCGCTTTTAATGACACTGTATACTCCTTATCACTTCTACAAGACTTGATTACTTCTACTACATTTATTTGAGTAGTTTGGGTAGTCTTATTAGGGTTTTTAGGGGAATCTCTAAACAAATGCTCCTTTCCACAATCACTACAATATCCTTCCCACACCTTAGGAGGTGGTTGATAAGGCAGTATGCACTCCCTAATGAAATCAACAATAATAGGGTCCTCTAGGAATTGGGGGTCTAATGACAGGTTTAGAAGGTGCTTGAGCTCTAGGGGTTGTGTACATCAGGGTGGCATATTCAGGTCCATATCCATATGAGCTATCATAGGTCTCTTGTCCATATGAATGTTGCTCATAGGATTTCTCATAGTTTGTCAAGTTGGCTTCATATGCATAGTAATCTCCCAAATTTTGATCATAGAATTGATTATGACTATCAGGGCCTGTTAATGAAGTGGTCGGCACTAAGGCTCTCTTAGGGTTCTCTTCTACCTGGGCAAATTTCACAGGGACAAAATTTTGAGGGTGAGGTTTCCTAACACTGGTTGTGGTGGGTTGTATGAGTATTCGTATGGACACTGGATTGGAGGTTGGTTCGGATATTGAGCTTCCTTGATCTTTGGGTAGGTATCCATATGGTCTAAATTGTGGAAGTTGAAGAGGTCTAGGTTGTCTATTGTAAGGGAAATTTTCAATGCTATGATTAGTGTATTTTTGCTCAGTACTGTAGTAATGAGCTTGGACCTGAGTCGGTTGTTTGTTATAGGCATATGGGGATGGTGGCACAACTCGCCTATGACACACATGAGAAGGGTGATCCCCTCCACAGTGCACACATCTCCTAAGCATAGGTACGCTCATCAAGGGGTTGGGGTAATTCTTTTTTCCTTGGACTCATAGTTTCTTGGTCACTAAGTCTGCAATTTCTTCCACATTGTTGTTCGAGCTAGAGATGTTACTAGAAGCATCCTCGCTCTTGCTCTTGGTTTGAGGAGTCTTCAACTCTTTTGACAGATTGTCTTCCAAATCTATGCACTCCTTCAAACACTCACTCAATGTCTGGAATCTCTTTACATAGACTAGCGCTCTTAGAGATCCATTGACTAATCCTTCCAAAAATAATGAGATCATTTTTTGCTGCATGCACCTCTCCTCTATGGGACATCTATACACATATTGCTTAAACCTCCTAGCTGCGAGACAAATAGAATCAACAGGGGATTGTTTAAAGTTGTGAATTAGAGATGAAGAATGATTCTTGATGCCAGTCTTTGTGAATTCTTCAATCAATTCTTGAAATACTTGCTCCATAATTTAAGCAGTTGGAACCAAGCTAAAGCAGTATCCGTGAGTGTCAAACCAAATGACTCATATTGAACTTGGAAATCTTCCATTTGTTCAGCACAAATCACTTGCTTGAATTCTACTATGTGATTGTAAGGCTCACCAGACCCATCATAGTGACTTCTCATGCACTTAGCCACTTGAATTGGTCACAACCTTCTTCCAGGTTTGGGTGGTCTGAACATAATAGGAACGAATGGATGTCTCACATGAACACCCAGTGCTCTGCCTATGGGTGGTCTCTCAGGGTTAGGGTTCTTGATTCTTGGTTCTCCACCAGATGGGGGTTGATAGTTAGGATTGGTTCCAAGTATTGAAAACTGAACATTGGTTCTCCCTGGATTGCTATGTTGTTGTGTGTGTCCAAAGTTTTGATAAGAAAAACTTTGATAGGTTCCTTGAGGGTTATGGGAGGAGTTGCCCTGATCTCTAGAGGGAAACATTAGGATGCCTTGATATTTCAATGTGGAAACTCATGTGAGAAATACTCACCACCTCCATCAGATGTGAGCCTCTTCAAACTTTTACCTGTTTGATTTTCAATGAATGCCAAATACTTCTTGAAACACGTGAAGAATTCATCTTTATGCTTCATAAAATAAAGTCTTGTCAAACTACCATAGTCATGTATGAATGAAACATAATACCTTGACCCTGAAATTGATGGCTCTCTACTAGGACCCCACACATCAGTGTGTACAAGCTCTAAGTGGTCTTCATACATGTATCATCTTTTGTTGAATGGTTGCCTATGTGACTTGCCAAATTGGCATGCTCCACATTTGTAAATCATGTGTTTCTTGAAGACATTTGGGATGCCAAGCACACTGTGATCCCTGCATATTTGCTTCAATGTCCTTTCATCTATATGTCCTAGTCTCTTATACCATAACTCCAATTATATAGGGTTTGGTCCTTAGAATTGAAAAGATCAATATTTCTTTTATCTTCAACTTCAAAGGTAAAAATTCTATGAGATTTTGCACCTTTTGCAATCCTCTTGAAGCCTTGTTGAGGGTCCTCCACATATGGTTCATGCCTTGTGAATCTAACCTGTAAACCCTTCTCAACAATCTGTCCAACATTGATTAGATTCTTGGTTATTATTGGAACATATAATCATGTTACCATCAGATGTTTTAACATTTCCAATTTTCTTTACTAAGTTCCGAGTGTCATCACCTATCTGAACTTCATTGTTGACCTAAGTACCAACTTAGGGACTTGCGGAGAAAGAGACTATACCTCAATCCCCTCACAAGTGCATATAGTGGGGATACACGCTTTTAATTATCAATCCAAGGAGTATGCAAACCCTAACCGAGTGTATGAGGACATGCAATCATGTAATGATCAATGCAAATGAACTACTCAAGTGTGTAAATGAGGCAAAGACTTATCCAACAAGCTCCAACTGTCGGTTATGGCGAAACGATACTTGGTGCAGCAGCCGTCAGTATTTTGGACTTTTCTCCCAGCTCCGAACTCCAAATATAGCGAATAGCATATGCGTTTCGAAGCTCTTGAGAAGACGCATCCAATGGCAGTGGTTTCACTCAATTCTGACGCTCCTACTTCAAGTTATGAGCGAAATACTGAGTCGCGGGAACACTTTCCTACACTTCAGCACTTCCTACACCTCGCACACACCTTACCTACAGCAAATAGACACTCTCATGGATAGACAACACTCACAAGCACACTTTCCAAGCAATACACATGCATACAAGCTCACGAAGAAGAAGATACGGAGTGAAGAAGACACAAATTCGAATTTCTGTGCTCTCCTCTCACAATGGCAAAAAGTTCTTACAAAAGAGTCACATTTGACTTATATACTAGTGCCCTAAGTTTGGTCCTTTCACACAAGAGACCGGCACTTTATTCACTAAAAGACTAATTTCCTACTATTGTACATGGGTAAATCACTAATCTTCTACGGGGATGCATCTAGAGGACTCCTCTAATGCCTTTACAACGGGAGATATATTACAAGGATGATTATGGTACAAAAAAATATGAGGCCCAAATCGGAAAAATTTTGGGGCCCGTCTTTTTCTCTGCTTTGTGCGTTCTTTAGCTCTGCAACACTCTCTTTGGCTCTGCAACACTCTCCCCCTCTTTGTCTCTGTCGTCCCTTGACAGACTTTGCTTCGCGCACGCGTTCAGTGGTCAGTGTTGTCTGCAGTTCAACAGACATGCAGATTCGATGGCCTTCTTGATTCAAGCTCTACTACTCGAGAGCCTGCTGCATTTGTCTTGCCTGTTGATTGGGGTTGCCACGCACGCCACCAGTGACTAGGAATGTGCTGTTCTTAGTCACCCTCTTGAACTTTTCGGCCTCTACCCCTTTCTGACTTTTGGACCTGTGATTTGTCTTGGTTGCAAACATCTGACCCTGTTGTATTGCTTTGAGCCTGTCTGCCTTGTTGCCTGATGCGTGCCCCTGCGGGGCTCTGTGCAGAGATGGGTAATGCGCCCCTGCGGGGCTTCCTGCAGAGATGTATCTTCAAATCTTGCTTTTTAGTGAAGCTGCTTCTTTCGTTGTCTTCTTCTTTTCTTCTTCTTACTCGATTCTCCCTCAACACTGCCCCCCTCCTGGACTCTATCGTCCCTGACAGGCTTTGATAAGCGACGGGCATATGTTTGATAAACTTTTTGCTCTGTATCATTCAGCTGATTGGCTTCACGTATCATGAGTTGTTTCCATTGTTCTGCCTTCACACCGTCATGGGGTGGCTGTCTGTGATCTGCGAAGAAGCTTAATTCATATGCTACGAGTCTGGCATTCAGGTTGGATGACATCTTCAAAAAGATCTCTGAATCTATTTCAAAGAAGCCTGTAAAAAACGCTTCTTCAAATGTCTGCATATATGGACTTGGCAAGAACATAAGCCTGGAGTAATAAGCCATTATAGTTGGTCTGCTTGGCATCACTGATAAATCAAAAATAAGTATGTCTGTGCCCTGATTAATTCCAATGAAATTCAAAAAGGTGTATGCCGCATGGTTGAAAACTTTCAGTACAGTGAGTAGCATACTAAGTATTTTATTTGTCATTTTGACAACTAAATCTGGTACGGTCGCATAATTTTGTAGCCAAAATTCTATGGTCTTGACCATATAATCCTTCGTTGGCAAATAGTTATGTGGAGGGCTTGGAAGTAGTGGATAATTCAGCCACTGATTGTTTATTGTACCATTCCTTTGCATGTCCAAAAATGCTCTAGCTTCTCTTCTACGAGGTACAGGGCAAAATGCCGGGTTTATCTGCAGGGAATATGGAGCAGCTTGCCAGTGTATCCTTAGTGTTGGGTTTTTCTCCAAAAACTTTCTTCTCCAAACTGGTTGTGCGGCTTCAAATTCTGCTTGAGTGAAATTGAATGTATCATTCGCGAAGTTGAGTTGCTCATCAGGGCTCGTGTTTGTGATTTTCTTGATATATTGACGTGTTTTCTCTTTCAGTAATCCGTATGGAATATTGAAAGGCTTCATAAGCGTCTCTAAGTCTTTTCCCTTGATCTTTGCTTCTTTCATGACTTTAATAACTTCATTTTCAAAATTTTCCGTCAATCGGGACACCACTAGTGCCCGTTCCTTCTGACTTATTTCTGCAGTATATGGCATAGGATGATCATCATGTAGGTCCGCCACCTGCTCACGTATGGGAGAATGATAGATCGGTTGAGATAGAGGGCTTACCTCTACCTCGTCAGTAGGATGTTTCTTTTTTGGCACTACTGATGTCCCGATCGGTTCTTTGTCTTTCCTCTGAATCTTCTGCTGTTCTATGCATTCATTTTTTTCTTTTATTGTTTGCATGGCTTTTCCTAGTGCTTCTTTGGTTGCCAGTAGTTCCTTACCTATGTCAGCTACATGATCCATATTTTCACTGTAGCTTTGGACCAGTTTTGCCTGTGCTGTATTTAACTGCTTTTTAAGCTCATCTATTTCTTGAGCTTGCTTCCGTTCTGATTCTTCTCGTACTTCTTTCGCTTGTCGCAGCAACTCGGCATACTGTGCTATTTGCTCTTTTAATTCTTGTTCTTTAGTGTCTGAGGGTCCCTGTGGTATGAGTGGTTGATCATATAATAAAGACTTCATTAATTCTTTATTTCTATTGCGTAAGCTGTCATTCTCTTCCAGATATAGCTTGAGTTGTTGTTCTAATAGTGTGCTCCGCATTTTCATTTTCTCTTTCTCAGCCTCGCTTGCTTCGTGTAATTTCTGCAGCTCCGCAAGTTGTGTACGCAGCTGTTGATTTTGGGCGATGGATGCGTCATATTGTGTCTTGATTGCCAACACCTCAGTACTTTTATTTGCTAATTCCTTTTGTGCTGCAATCAACTGTGCCGATAGCTGTTCACTCATGAGTTGAAACTGATTCTTTTCTCTCCTTGCTTGATCATACTCGGCATCTATATCCATCATCTGTTGCTGAGTGTCCATGGCTGTTTGAATCATCTGTTTTACTACAGGTTTCAACTGAGCAACGTCCACGTTAAGCCATGTTTTTGGTATTGCCGGCTCTTCTCCGGTATTTATGTCTTTGCCTTGAGACACGTGTAATGTAGAGTCATGGGTCTGCCTAATCTGAAGCTGGATCCTTGGCTCAGCCCCCATGTCTTCTTTATTTCCTTGAGGTGTGTCATCAGGCACCTCGATCATAATGTGTTCTTTGTGTTGCCCTTCCATTTCCTTGCTCATTGGAGTTTGATCTTCCTCTTTAATAGGTTGTTTTACATGCGTAATACCAGTGGTCGTATCTTCTTTGATGCTTATTTTTGTGATGTCATTCAATTGAATGACGTGCTCCGGTTCCATAGATTCTTCGACTCTCTTTTCCTTTTCTTTCTGATTTTGTGGCGTCACTTCCACTTGATCTATCTCATTCCATTCACCTTCGTGCGATTCAGTCCGTATATCAGTATCTAATGTATCCTTTTCGGGACTAGAATCCGTATTTGTGCTGGAATCATCAATGCCAAGCTCCTTGTATCTTCCTGCTTGTTTCGGTGTTTGCTCTGGAATTCGTTGTGTCTGCTCTTGACTAGCTTGTCTATAATGATGTCCTTGAATGTTTAAATTGACCTGCCCTTGCATATACTGGTGTGTTTGTTCAAGAGCAGCGGACAAATCTCTTTTAGTAATCGGCGTTTGAGTTGTCGTGATCTTCGGTAAGAGGTGCGTTCTCTTTGATTGCGGTGTTGCTTGAGCTTCCTCTTCTCGTAGGCGCTTCGTACCCCTCATGGGTTTCTGTGTGCTGGTTCGAGCCTCTTCAACTATGGCTACAGTTTTCTTCTTCTTAGGGACCGTCGCTGACTTTACATATCTTGCTAGTCCTTCCGAAGTTGGCATCTCTCTCAAACAGTGCTTCATTTCTAAAGCTTCATAAATCAACAATGTGAGAGCTGAACTGCCATTTAAAAACTTCTTTTGCCCCCACTTCTTTTGTGCTTCGAACAATCTTTCTTGGACATACCCTGTGAGATTGACCTTGTTTCCAATTTGCCTCATAGCATGTGATAGTAGTTGGACTACTATCTTTTGTGGCGCTGTATACCTGTGCATGCTGGGAAAACAAAAGTGTTGATGCACTAGACGGACAGCATCTTCTATGTCAATTCTGTTTATTTCCAAGAATGACCTCTTCTTGGGATCATGGCATTCTTCTTTCACACTAGTAGTGCCTGCTTGATTCCATCCAAAAGCTTTATTAATCAATTCGTGTGTGAACTGGATGGTCTTCCATGTCCCGACTTTGTCCAATACCCGTGCTTCTGGGACTGAGATCTTTGTCGCCGCAGGCTGCATGGTGTTCATTACCTGTGCACACCTCTGGAAGTCTGGCACAAAGATTGGTAACTTGAGGAATGCTTCTATGCCGGCCTGTTTCCACACCTCTTCAATCTGAGGTAATCCTTGTATGATTGTCTTGAAATCCTGGGATAGGATTGGGAAGTAATGATCCGTGTCCATGATTTTAATTGTAGCCATGAAGATTAGCTCTGCCACTGGTTGATCATCTCTGAACCAGTGACCTCTTGCTTTTGTTACTGACTCCAATGGAAGAAGTTGCACCTCTTCTTGCTGTGTAGATTCTGAATTAGTAGACGCCATCTGCACTCAATATAGAGTATGAATTAATATCCATATGTTCTCAGAAATCCTCCTCTATATGTTGGTTATGAGTTCGATATTGCTCCGAGTGAATGGTGTCGTCCCTTTCCCGTGTGTGTGAGAAAGGTAATACCTGGATTTTTTATCATGTATTTTTATATTTTCTGCTGAAAAGAAAAACAGAAAAGTTAGTTCGTAGCCGAAGCGGTTATTAATTTTTTGGAGTATTTTCTTGATATATGTACAAGTGCTCTCCTATTTCCTTATTAGGAAAATGTGCTTGACTATCTTGAAATAGAAGAAAGATGTGCCGAATGCTTGGCCTTGTAATGTGGCCCTATCATGCATACTTGGGATCTCGACCACTCCATATGTGTGCAATTGGAAGTAGTTGGCGTATGCATGCTGTACAGTTTGTCTTTCGGTATCCAGATTTGCTTCGTTGTGTTGGGCTTCATTGTATGTTGCCCACTGCTACTGCATGTGGCCCTTTTCTTCTTGTTGTAAGTCTGCTTGGTCTGATTTGTGAATCTCGGAATGTCTCGGGCTGCCTTTACAGACTCTTTCTTTCTCCAATAACTCCTCTTCTGTGGCTGTTTTGTCGGTGGATTGCATTGGTCCTTCTTGTTTCGGGGATCATCCTCTCGGATATTTTGCCTTGGGATGCAAGACTTCGGAACCCATATCTGCGATCGATCTTGCTGAGCAGCTACGACTTTCTTTGGAATCCATATTGTAGTAATTTGTCGATGATTTCGCTGTTCAGACGGAGTGGGTTTTTGCTTTGTTCGTTTGTTCTGAAGTCGGTTGTACTTTTGTTGTCGAAGATATTCCTCCACTTGATCTTTCTTTATCCACACTTGGTTAGAATATGGAATAGGGTGTATATCAATGGTGACAGATTTTGAATTACTCTGAGACATAGTCTTTTTAATGCAGGGTGTTTCAGTGAGGTTGATTTCAGTTCGATTGATACTCTCAAGGCTTGCTAGACTGGAACAAGGTGTACAAACAGAATTTAATGTGTCGGCACATATATAACTTGCTGAAGGGGTATCTATAGTGCTAGAGGTCATGCATTCAGGACTTTGTTCATTAGATTGAACTATTTGCTCCGTGCTCACAGATTTGATTGGTCGTTCGTCTAGCAGACTGAATACTTCACGATGTCCTATCCTGGCTGAGATGTATCCTAACGCCAATAGAATGGTCACCTCGTATTCGTAAATCCAGTCTTGACCTAGCACAATCTCTTCAAGTAAATCTTGGTCATGACATACTAACAGCTTTTGTTCCATGGTATTGTTGCCAAGATGTAGCGGTAAGGTGATCTCACCTATGCATTGAGTAATCGTTCCTCCTATTCCTATCAACTGTGCCATTGAAGGGCGTATTTCCTCTTGGAATTTTTGGGTCAAAGAGAGTTTGATACAGCTTACAGCGGCTCCTGAGTCAATGAGAGCATCCACTAAGTGGTACTCCGTTCTACCTGCTCCCAAATTTAAATATGGTTGTGTTCTCTGCGATCCTAGGTTTTGGGTGGCTCTAAAGTTAGCCATTGGGATGAGTTCTTCTCCTAACCGATATCTCTCATCTCGCTCTCTCATCCACTCTTTCCGTTTCTTTATTCTTTCCAATGCTTCCTGTCTCGCTTCTTCTCGTATTCTTTCCTCTTCTATGCGTCGATTCTTGCCTTTGATTAATCGAGACATCGTTTCTTCAGTCAATGGTTCTAGATATTTTTTCACTCTACACCCACTGATGTAGTTTGGCAACACGTCTCCATCTAGGGTTGCTAAGCTAATGGCTCCACTTGTAGATATACGGTTGATGATTAATGGACCATATCCTCTCTTTTGCAATTTCTTAGCATGTTGTTTCAAAGTGTATACCAAAACTAAATCTCCTTCCTTCAAATTTTTGTCCTTAATATGCGCATCAAAATAAGCTTTTTGTCGTCTTTTAGCAGCATAGATACCTGCTACTGCTTGTAACCTAGTTTCATGAAGCTTTTCTATTTGGTCCAATTGGGCTGATAATTCATGTCCTGTCCACTCATAAGCAGTTGCTACTCTCAGAGTGGGAATTAAGAAATCAATTGACAAAATAGCGTTTTGTCCATACACTAAGTTAAAAGGAGTAGTGCCTATAGCTGTTTTATAGGCTACTCGAAATGCCCATAAAGCATGGTGTAACTGCTTATCCCAATCTGATCTACCGTTGTTAACAATTTTGGTGAGAACAGTACACAAGATTTTATTTGAACTTTCCGCTTGTCCATTTGCTTGTGGGTGATAAGGAGCAGATTTCTTATGAATTACTAAGAATTCATTCAATAAGGCTTCTATTACTTCATTAACAAAGTGCGTACCTCTATCACTCACAATCTCTATTGGTAGTCCAAATCTAGTGAAAATGTTCTCGAAGAGAAACTTGGCTGTGGTTCTTGCGTCATTTTTCTTTGTTGCTTTTGCTTCTACCCATTTGGTTAGATAATCTGTTGCTACAATTATATATTCGGCATGGGATCCTTTCGCTGGTGGGTTAATAGGTCCTATGAAGTCTATTCCCCATTTTGTGAAAGCTCTAGCACTCATCATGGGTCTAAGTGGCATCTCATCTCTTCTAATAGGGTATTTCGTTCGTTGACAAGTATCACACCGTTGCACATATGTCATGGCGTCTTGATGTAGAGTTGGCCACCACATTCCAGCAAAGAGGATCATTTTTGCTGTTTTATCTGCAGAGAAGTGTCCTCCTGCGGCTTCTGTATGGGCCATCTCTAAGACAGAAAGATATTCCTTTTCGTGAATGCACATTCTTAATTGGTTATCTTTCCCGCGTTTAAAGAGTTGTTTTCCTATGATGGCATAATCCTTACTCTGTTCTTCAAGAGCACGCTTCCTGGATAAAGTAGCTCCGTCAGGGTATTCTTGAGTTTTCAAGAACTTTACTAGAGGCATGCTCCATCTTGGTGCTATCGTAGAATAGCATAAGGTAGAGTTCTCATCTGGGGTTTGTTCTTGACAGGTTTGACACGTTGACACATAGTTATGTGCATCTCTTTGCATGGTTGGCCAATATATGCCAAATCTCTTGAGTGTCTGCCACGTTCCATTTGCATTCAAATGAGTGTTCCATTGGTTCATGTGTGCTTTCTGAAGCCACATTTCTTGTTCCTCTTCTTCCACGCATCTCATCAGTAATCCGCTTGAATCCTGGTGGTACAAACTTCCCGCAATGATGTGAAGGTTTTTAGTCCTCCAGAGATCTTGCGTTTGGTTTGGCGTGATCCCATCTTTAGGTCCATGGGTAAGTATAGGGATCAATTTTTCTGCCCACAGAGGACATACTTCCAGGTTAAAAAGATAAGTATCTGGTAGGTCATCAGGTACTCCTATGGGTGGTTCTCCATGGGTCATTCGAGATAAGTGGTCTGCTCTTATGTGGGTGTTTCCTTTCTTGACTATTACCTCAAAATCAAATTCCATTAGCAATAAAAACCATCGTACTAGTCGTCCTGTATTACAAGGCTTGTTGACTAAGTACAATAGGGCTTGATGATCAATGAAGAATTTGAATTTGTTTGCCAGTAAGTAATGTCTGAATTTCTTGACTGCGTATACCATCCCTAGGCCTTCTCTCTCCGTGGTGGTATAATTGCGTTCTGCTTGATTTAACTGTCTACTAGCATAGGCTATAGGGTGGTCTAATTTTCTTGTGTCAGCTGGTTGGGCTAAGATGCAACCAATGGCAAACTTGGAAGCATCAACATGGATGTGAAACGGTTTATTCCAGTTGGGGACTCGAAGGATGGGTGTTGAACTCAATCTATTCTTTAACTCGTTAAAAGCTTTTTCACATTCTTCGGTCCAATTAAATAGAGTCAATAATGCATAAAGAGGTCTAGCAATTATGGCGTACATATGTATGAATCTTCGATAGTAACCACAATGTCCCATAAATGCTTGAACTTCTTTAGCAGTTTTAGGTCTTGGTAAATCCAAAATTACTTTAATTTTGTCTTCATCTGTCGAAATTCCATTCTTAGAGACAATATGTCCTAAGATCTTCCCTTGTCGCACCATGAAGACACATTTTTCAGGATTGAGGCATACTCGATATTGTCGACATTTAGAAAAAATCTTTTCTAGTTCAGGGATGTGCTCTGATCGTATAGCTGAATATGTACAAAGATCATCCACGTATACCTCCATACTCTTTCTTAGGAATTCCTTGAACACATGACACATCAATCTTTGGAAAGTAGCTGGGGCATTCGTTAACCCAAAAGGCATGACTTTAAAGGCGTATACTCCCCATTCAGTTGCGAATGCTGTCTTATGTTGGTCCTCAGGAGCAATGGCTACCTGATTATACCCTGAAAAGCCATCCAAAAAGCTATATACTTCCTTCCCTGCTACCCTTTCTAAGAGATGATCAGTGATTGGTAAGGGATAGCTATCCCTTATGGTTGCGGCGTTTACTTTCTTCAAATTGATGCACACTCTTAACTTTCCATTCTTTTTTGGTACAACCACCAAGGGTGACACCCATTCCGTGTGCTCAATTTCATAAATGAATCCAGCATCCAATAACTTATCTATTTCTTCTTTTATCTTGGCTGAATACACATCATTATAAGTATATGGTCTCTGTTTCGAAGGTTTGGCTTCGGATGTCATGGGGATTCTATGTGCACATATAGATGGATCTACTCCCTTTAAGTCCTTATAAGTCCAAGCAAAGACATCCCGGTATTCTCTTATGAGTCGAATTAACTCTTGTTCTTCTTCCAGTGAGACATCCTGTCCTATGAAGGTACATCGTTCTTCTCCTCCTTCCATAGTTACCACTATCTTTTTGGTTTGTTCCTTATTATCATATGCTATTCCAAGTTGTGCGTCTCTTTTAGGCATTTGAATAGCAATTTTCCTCTCCTCCACTTCATATTTTTTAAAATGGGCGGGTACCTCAAATTGGTCTTGGAGTTTGTTTTCTTCATCTTCTAATTCCCTCTCAACTTCTAATTCCCCTGTTTGTGTGGGTTCCTTATGTTTTTCATTGGTGGTGATATCTATGTTGGTGGTACTAACCCCTAGATCCATGGGTTCTGGTTCCATCTCAATGCTCTCGTAGTCCTCCTTCCAATCTTTCTCGATCACTTCTCCTTCTTCTGCCTCCTGAAGGACTACCATATACAGACTAACATCATAACCTTCCTCATCGATACATTTGTTCATGGTCAGTACTTCTTCGTTTACACAAACATCGAGGGTCGCTAAAATTTCCATCCAACCGTGTGGTTCAAATTCTTCATCCGGAAATACTTGTGGCATGTAAGCTGGATCTTGTACAGACCTTGCTATTCCTTGTTTTTGCTGCCATCCTTTTCTTCTCTCCTCTTCCTTCTTTGCAGCTTGGCATATCCATAGATGAGTGTCCTCGTTCATCCAAGTTTGATCACTAGAACCTGCACTATGGACTGATTGGTCGTCTTCCTCTTTATGGATTTGATTCCATTGTAGAGGTGGAACATCTTGATACGTGTATGTGTGTAGGTTTATTCTAGTGGTGGTTCCTTCATGTTGTAGGTACACTGCATCTTTTCCCCAATCTTGTACGACCTTTAGCTGTCTCATGAAAGGCCTTCCCAGGATCATTTCATAATTGCTCGGCCTTTCGAAGTGACATATTGCTAAAGTGTGTTCAAATTCCACTCCACATGTAGTGAAGACTACTCGTTCCAACAATCCTAAGGGTCTTTCTGTATGTCCATCTGCCATTTGTATTTTCATGCGTGTTGGTCTTAATGCTGGTTTTCCCCATTTCTCCCAAATTTCTTTGGTAGCAATGCCAACACCAGCTCCTGAATCTAGTATGGCTTTGGTAGTGTAACCCCTATAGGTGATTGGAAGACAGGTATTTCCTTCATCTCCTTCGCTAAAGTCTCCTACCTTATCCACTGGAATTCTCACTGTTTTTACTTCGTCAGCTATCTCTTTCTTTTCCTCCTTGACTTCCCATTGATTGATCAATTTCTCTTTTAAATGCGGTTTTACCTTTAACAGTTCTTCGAATGTTAGGGTACAAGGGATTTTTACCTCTCTAAGGCGTTGTATGATCTCAGATGTTTGAACTGATGGGTTTGTTTCTCGTTTCCTTATTGAGGGAATGCGATATAATTCTGAATTGTGTTCGTACTCCCCTGTGTAATTGGGCAGTTCATTTACATCTTCCTCTCCTTGGTTACTTGCATCCATTGGAAAAACTTCTTCTGAATTTCGTTCAGGTATTGAACCCTCTATTTCGTTTACTGCTTCTAATTCTCTGAAGGGTGGTTCCATTCCTTCCACTTTCTTCCATTTGTCCTCTTGAACTCGTGCCCACAAATCCTTAGTCCAGTCTCCTTCTACTTCAGGGACTATGGATCCTTCCTTTCTCTCAATACCAATTTCATCATTCAGTGGTCTATTTACTTCAGGCTTTTCCTGAGTGTTTAGGCACTCTTGGAATTCTCCTTCGGAAATTCGGTTATTTGGTAAAGGTGATGCAGGTTTTTCTAAGGTTTGTTGTGCCACTTCTATCAATTTCTTGCAGATTTCTAATCTTTCTTTTTCTAAGTCGCCTCTAGGATATTCTCTCTCGTGTTGTTCTATGGTAGGTCCTGCTCTTATTCGTGCCTTATATGCCTGAATCCACATGGCTAACTCTTCAGGCATAGGATCTGCTAAGACTGATCCCACCTCCTCTTTCTGATACTTTTCATTTTTGTTCCCTTCTTCCTTCCTCGGTTCTTCTTTTGGTTTTTGTTTGTTTTCCTCCTTTTCCTTCTTTTGTAACAACTTCTTTTCTTTTATCCTATCTCTTCGGTGCTTCCATCTCTGGGACCTTTTACTTGCAATACTTTTCTCCGGTTCTTCTGAGTCTTCAACTCTTTGAGGGAGGGGTGTGTCCCTCTCCTTGTCACTTTGATTGTTCTCATCCGTTTTATCAGGGGTCTCTCTGGCTTTGGCTCTCGTTATTGCTTTCAATGGTACTGTGTTTTCCTTATCACTCCCTGATGATTCAATTACTTCTATTACGTTGATTTGTACATTTGAGGTAATCTTGTTGGGGTTCTTGGGGCAGTCTCTGAAAAGGTGTTCCTTACCACAATCACTACAATAGCCTTCCCAGACTCGTTGTGGTGGTGGTGGGTTTGGCAATGTGCATTCTCTGATATAGTGGTCACCTCCACACCTGTAACATGGTCCTCTGGGTACAGGCGGTCTGTTCATGGGTCGGGGTGGTATAGTTGCTCTAGGAGCTGTGTACATTAATGACACATAATCCTGCTCGTAACCATAAGCACTATCTGGTGTTTCCATGCCATAGGCATATGGTTCACACAATTGTCCATATTCCATCATTGAGCTTTCATAATTAGGGTATGTTCCTTGACTAGAGTCATAAAACGAGTCATATGGTTCACTACTAGTCAAAGGTGTAGCTGGCACTATAACTCTCTCTAGGTTTTCTTCAGGTTGAGCAATCTTGACAGGGACAACATTCTGAGGATGGGGCGGTTGTTGGCCTAGTACTGGCTGTGGTTGTGTGTATCCCTGATATGCGTATGGTCGCGGTGCTGGTGCCTGTGGCTGATAAGTAGGATATCTAGTGGCTTCACCTCCTTGATGATTCTGAGGGTATCCATAAGGTCTCATGTATGGCTGTGCGGGTCTCGTTTGCCTATTATAGGGACAATTTTCTGTGCTGTGATTTGTGTATTTTTGTTCTATACTGCAAAATTGTAGAGGTCCTGGAACAGTAGGTCTATTATAAGCATAAGCTGGTGGTGGAACGACTCCCCTAGTACACAGATGAGAAGGATGATCCCCTCCGCACTGCATACATTTTCTGAGCATGGGTACTCTCATCGGGTTATTGGGGTAGTTCCTCTGTCCTTGAACATTCAACTTTTTCGCTAACAATTCAGCTATTTCCTCTACGTTGTTTTTAGGTATGGATGAGTTACTGGTCGAATCTTCGCTTTTCGAGCTTTCTTTAGGTATTTTCAGGTCCTCTGCAAGGTTATCTTCTAGATCTATACACTCCTTCATGCATTCTTGCAAAGTCTGAACTCTCTTTACATATACCAATGATCTCAAAGATCCGTTCAACAATCCTTCCAGAAATAATGACACCATTTTATTTTGCGTCGGCCTCTCTTCCACTGGGCATCTGTCTACATACTGCTTGAATCTTCTGGCAGCCAATCTCACTGACTCGGTAGGGACTTGTTTAAAGCTATGTATCAATGATGAAGAATTGTTTTTAATTCCTGACTTAGTGAATTCCTCTATCATTTCTTGGTATACTTGCTCCATGTTCTGAAAATTATTAGGGTCCAATGGCTGAAACCACGCTAATGCAGTGTCTGACAGTGTAAGACCAAAGGACTCATATTGGATCAAAAAGTCTTCTACTTGTTCGGCTCTGATTACTTGTTTAAATTCAGCTATATGATTGTAAGGTTCACTAGAGCCATCATAGTGATTTCTCATGCATTTGGCAACTTGGATTGGCCTTAACCTTCTTCCTGCTTCGGGTTGTCTAGGCATCACTGGGAAAATAGGTCTTCCTATAGGTATGCCTGGTCCTCTTACTACCGGTGGTCTGACTGGAGCATGAACTCCTTGTCTTGGATCAATAGTCGGTTGAGGTCGGTAGTTAGGGTTATTTGCAGGCATTGCGAACTGCACATGTGGTCTAATTGGGACTTGTGGTTGTTGTGTTTGTTGTGTTTGTCCCGACTGTTGATATGAATCGTTCTGGGATGTTCCAAGTGGGTTTCTTGAAGTAGTGGCTTGGTCTCTAGGTGGGAATACTGGGATGTTTTGATGTTTCAATTCCGCTCTTTCCGTATGTGTCATGGGCCAATATCTTCTCTGATTTTTATCCAAATAAGTGATAATGGTGGAAAACTCAGGATCCTGCAACTCATAAATGGTGACTGGATTAGGAGCAGCTTCCCATATAGAGGAATGGGCTCTAAGCAGATGCTCCATCCCATTGATCAAATATACATCTATTAGAGTGTCGTCTTGGGGAATCAGATCTCCTCTCCATATCCTAGCAACAGTAGATCTCCCTCTGGGTGTGGTTACTTGCTCTTCATTCCCTCCTCCATTTAGGTTTGAAGCATTATTTTCTTCACGTATTTCATTAATGTTTTCTGGGTGTTCTGTGACCACATATTGGATATCTCTTTTGTCCATGTAAAATCCTCCTAAGTACTTGACTGCCGGCCTAGGCACTATGTAAGCCTCTGAAGCTTTCCTTAACCTGGCCACTGATCTGTTTAGACCATCCAAATAAATAGGGATCTCATTCTGGTTGGTGTTCACATACTCCAAGGAGGTCCTGTACTCTCCCTCAATGATTGACATCATGCCAATCATGGGTACTGTGTTCTGCATGTCCTCTGAAGCCATGGAAATTTCTTCCTCAGACTCACTGGAGGTCTCAGAATAGTGTGAACGGTTACTTGGCTCGGCTACACTCCCTACAGAAGAAATCACACTTCTTCGGCTTCCTAGGGTTCTTCCGGATCTCAGGTTCATCCACTTCTAAACTCTGATCAGACTTTGATACCCTTGGGCCTTAGGCACTCTTCTCTATAGGTCAAAAATGTCTAGAAGACTTGGGTTGGGAAAAAAAGATTGAGTGAAGAAGAATTTCTACAACACCCGATACTTGTCTCCAAAAATACACGATACCTGATCTCTAGGGTCAGACGATACACGATCTCTGACAAGTATCGCGATACCGGCTAGACGATACCGTTACTAGACAAATATCGCGACACCTACGAAACGATACCGATACCTGAAGGTAAACGATACACGATATCTGGTCTCAGGCGATATACGATACTTGACGGGAAACGATACTTGGAATAGACGATACTCGATATGTGGGAAGTATCGCGATCTTTACTCTAAACGATCTCTGAGCAAAACGATACTTGGCTGGAACGATACACGACACTTGAAATCCCACGATACTCGATATCTGAACCCAAACGATACTTCAGACAAACGATACACGATCGGCAGCAAGTATCACGATCTCTGAAGATTCGACGATACACGATACTTGAGCCCCACGATACTTGATCTCTCGCAAACGATCGCTGGTAAAACGATACACGATACTTGCAGGTATCGCGATCTTTGACCAAACGATACTTCTCAAGTATCGGGATCGGCCCGAAACGATACACGATACACGATACTCGAAAGGTGATCGCTGGAAAACGATCTCTGAGCAAGTATCGCGATCGGTATTGAAACGATACACGATCGATGGGAAATATCGCGATACTCAACCACAGGAGCAAAACGATACTTGTGAAGTATCGCGATACTCGACCGCGGGAGTAAAACGATACTTGACCCTTAGACAAATTTAAGCAAATGTTTTTGAAGTTTTGATTTTGCCCCCTTGATCTCCTAGCTCCTCTCTTCTCTCTTCACTATCTGTATCAATCAAAACACAACTTTTTGCCCCCTGAAAGCTCTAACGATACCTGGAGCAGATCGTTTTACACAGATATTGAATTTTTTGAATGATCAGAAGGATCTAGCAAAGGAATGGCTCACCTTTGAAGCTCTGCCACACTCTTCTAGCACCTTTTCTAGCTCAAAGACACTCCACAAGCTCTGCCACGATATTCTGCAGCTCACGATACTCGACGATCACACTCACGATACTTGCTCAAACAAGTGAGCTTCACAATGACTTTTTTGGCTTTTATACTTGAATTTTTTTCTATCTACTGAAAATGAACAACAAGGCAAAGGGTGAAACTACTCTAGTCCACTCCCTCACTCTTCTTACTCCCCTCCTACTACTCCTAAACCTAAAACTAACAACTCACTACACACACTCCAAGAATGAGAAGTAGCAAGTGCGGTTGAGAAAGACTTACCAAAGAAGAGAAAATTTCCACTCCTCCACCTACTTCAATGCAAAAAAGCTACTTACCATCACACGAATGCCTCGGTTGATTCGTCATTCCCCGGCAACGGCGCCAAAAAGTGTGTTGACCTAAGTACCAACTTAGGGACTTGCGGAGAAAGAGACTATACCTCAATCCCCTCACAAGTGCATATAGTGGGGATACACGCTTTTAATTATCAATCCAAGGAGTATGCAAACCCTAACCGAGTGTATGAGGACATGCAATCATGTAATGATCAATGCAAATGAACTACTCAAGTGTGTAAATGAGGCAAAGACTTATCCAACAAGCTCCAACTGTCGGTTATGGCGAAACGATACTTGGTGCAGCAGCCGTCAGTATTTTGGACTTTTCTCCCAGCTCCGAACTCCAAATATAGCAAATAGCATATGCGTTTCGAAGCTCTCGAGAAGACGCATCCAATGGCAGTGGTTTCACTCAATTCTGACGCTCCTACTTCAAGTTATGAGCGAAATACTGAGTCGCGGGAACACTTTCCTACACTTCAGCACTTCCTACACCTCGCACACACCTTACCTACAGCAAATAGACACTCTCATGGATAGACAACACTCACAAGCACACTTTCCAAGCAATACACATGCATACAAGCTCATGAAGAAGAAGATACGGAGTGAAGAAGACACAAATTCGAATTTCTGTGCTCTCTTCTCACAATGGCAAAAAGTTCTTACAAAAGAGTCACATTTGACTTATATACTAGTGCCCTAAGTTTGGTCCTTTCACACAAGAGACCGGCACTTTATTCACTAAAAGACTAATTTCCTACTATTGTACATGGGTAAATCACTAATCTTCTACGGGGATGCATCTAGAGGACTCCTCTAATGCCTTTACAACGGGAGATATATTACAAGGATGATTATGGTACAAAAAAATATGAGGCCCAAATCGGAAAAATTTTGGGGCCCGTCTTTTTCTCTGCTTTGTGCGTTCTTTAGCTCTGCAACACTCTCTTTGGCTCTGCAACATTCATGCTTTCCTTTGGGTTCTTCAAGGTTAGAAAATAATGCTACATTTCTTGCTACATGATTGGAGCAACCAGAATCAATATAGAATAGGTACTAATCATCATTACCTTGCTTGCCTGTCATATTTATGAGTAATAGGGAATCCTCTTGGTCATCTCTATAGTTGTTGTAGTCTCTCATTCCTCTCAAGCCTCCTTGATACTTGTTGTTGTTGTTGCCTTGGTTGTAATTGTGATGATAGTTGTTTCCTCCATTATTGAACCTTCCTCTTGATTGTCCATAGCCTCCTCTGTGGAAGCCTTTTCCTCTCTAATTATTTTTGTTACTGAAGCATTCATCTCTGGTATGATTGGTCAAGCCACAAATGTTGCAAGGTGAAGAGTTGTATGGTCTCCCCTTTCCTTGCTTTCCTCCTCTGTCCATTCCTCTAGTACCTCTTCCTCTACCTATGAAATTCACTTGAGAGGTACTTGCATCTTCTTCATTCTTCTTACCTTTGCCTTTATCTTTACTCTTAATTTTATTTGTGTAAAGGGAAAAAGATTGATTACCTATAGAAGTATCTCCATTCCTGTTGAGCTTTGTCTAATGTGTGAAGAGTTGCCCCATCAATGTATTGAGGTCAGGTATCTGCATGTCCATATATAGGTCCATTACTGTGGTAAAGGACTCCCATTTGTCATCAGCCTTGATGCCATTTATGATCTACCTTACTATCTAGTCCTCTTCTATTTCTTCTCCAATACTCCCAAGTTGATCAACTACATCCTTCATCTTGGTCACAGAGTCAGCTACACTTTGCTTTGATTGCTCCTTCAATGTTGTGAACTCAATCCAAAGATGGTTCTTTTTGGCCCTTGTATTTGAGGAGAAGTATGAAGATAGTCCTTCCCAAGTCTCTTGGGAAGTCTTAAATTTCCTAGTATGAGGTAACAAAAAATCACATATTGAATTGAGTATGTAAGACTTGGCTAGAGCATCCTTTGCACACCATGAAGCTAGTCTCTCTTGCTCCTCTCTTGTAGGTTGGTATTTGCTTCTAAAGGTTGGCATTTATTCATCTCTAGATATGTATCCATACAAGCTTCTTCCTGGGAGATAAGCCTTCATCCTTAGGTACCAAGCTAGATAATTTCCCCTGTCCAATATTTCAGTGAATGATGGAAATCCATCTCCCATTTTACCTTGATGTTGCTATGATACTACGATTGGAGGAGATGGTGGAGAGCTTCCAGAGATGAGATGGTGCTGCAAATTCTTGCTTCACATCTCCCAAAACTAAGTTGAAGAGTGCAAATTAGGCCTCTTGAGCTTTCCACAAAGCACAAATAATCACCCAAGTACTTTGGAAGATCATCCTCAAATCATTGGATCAAAACAGATAACTTGGAGTTTCATTGTGAACCAAAAAACTTGCTATTTTGGTCACTACACCTGCTCAGAGAAATGAACAGTACTCCGTCCCTGGTAACAATTGGAAAAAATCCTGTTGGGAATATCTAATTGACTAAGATAGTTTCTTTTCACAAGTTATTTCACTTGACATGATCAACTATGCTCTGAGAATTATGCTTAGCAAAACTAAGATGCATCTTGACATTTTAGGGAGTTAACAATATGCATACCAGAGAGCAATGTTTTGAACATATCTCAAGAATGGTTGTGGCAATTGGCATGAAGACTTTTAGCATACAAATAGACTATCTAATGAATATATACCAACTTAAAATACTGATGATCAAGTACCAACTGAGAAAATAAAAAAATAGATAAAAGAAGCTCGCTGTTATGAGTAGTATATGGCATAGTAGAGGAGATGAGACATGGGAAGATAATATGTATTAATGCACATAAATGACATTGATATTGGCAATGAATGATTGCTCAATGTGAGGGAAATAGAAGAGCTATAATGTGAGCTCAATATGCCACACAAAGAATCTCTACTATATCTCCCTCTTCTTGCTACATATCCATGCGACTAGAAAGTCCTCTTTTATAGCTTTTTGTTGGAGCCAAGATTCAAGTTTGAATTTGAATCTTTACCTAAAAGTGTTCCAAAGTTTTAGGACTTGATTTGCTATAAATCCTCACCAAATAAGTTGTGGAAAGATTCTCCTATGAATTCATAATTGTAAGTGTTTCCACATATGCACTTTTACAAGGAGTAAAAATCAACCTTTTACAAGGGATCATTCATGTGCCAATACATGAATGAACATATGAACTTTAGGATAAGTGATCAATCATTTAGGCTCGGAGTAATTGCACCAACATTTTGGACCCATTTACTACAGTCCCTAAAACTTCTCCATCCAATGTGGCTAACCAAAATGTCATGCGACCTATCTGTGCATGAATATGGAATGGACTTGTCCACCACAACTTATATTTACTAGCCTTCCTTTTCATTCTTGAATTAAGAAATAATACTAAATTTCACCAATCAAAAAAACTCGTGTCCATAAATGCCGATCATGCCAACACTATTGTCTTTGCTTTACTTCTTGCATGAGAAGAAAACAGTGATATCTACTTTCCTGCAATTGGTGGAATGTATCAATCCAAAGTACTATTGATTCTTTTGGTAAGAATCGATTCTGAATAGCAATCTCTAAACTAGGGATGGTAGGTTCCATAGGTTCAATAGCTTCCATACTATAGAATAACTTAAAGGGTGTAAATCTGGTTGAAACTTTATAAGAAGTATGGTAAGCCCATAACACGAAAGATAAATAGTGTTCCGATTTGGTAGGGTACTCAAGAAGATTAATTTCTAGCGCATTGTAAGTAAAACTTGTTGGAGGAGATGGTGGATAGATTCTAGAGATGAAGTGGTGTTGCAAAACCCTGCTTCACACTAGCCAAGAACAAGTTGTGGAGAGTGTACTAGGCCCTTTTAGGTTCCTATTGATCACAAGTAATCACCTATGTGCTTTGGAACATGATCCTATAATCAATGGATCAAAACAAATTAGGAAGTTGAACCAAGGTCATAGACTTGCTATTTTAGTCTCTATACATATTTAGTAGAATGAATAATGCTCTCAACCTGCTAGCAACTAGCCAAATTTCTTTTGGTGGTATCTAATTAACTTAGATAGCTACCAATCATGAGTTATTTCACTAAAAAATATGGACTACACATTGAGAATGATGCTTGGCAAGTTAGAGGACTTTCCCAACAGTTTTGGGGTGCTTCCGTGTGCAGACTAGAGTTTAAAGACATGAAGATATCTCACGATTGAAGATGGTAGTAACAATGAAACTTTGTAGCTATGAAGTAGATAGTGTGATGATTCTATAGCACTTTAAATCACATCAATTGATCAACCTTGCACTAAGAACAAGCTCTGAGAAGTTCACTGTTTGCGATGGTTATATCTCACTGTAGTGAAGGAGCTATGGAATGATCTCACTAATCACAAGGTATCCCTCTCAAATGATCTCCTAATCGGGCTCTTCCATGTGAGTCTTTTGATCCACTTTTATAGTTGAGATTGGAGCCGAGCTTTAAATTCAATTCAAATTCTCACCATAAAGTGAATCCTAAAAGATAGGATTTATTCTCTCATCAATCATCTACCAAGTAACCCGAGATTTGATTCCTCCTAACTCCTCGTGAGAGTAGTGCATTAAGCATAGGATCTTTTACAAGGATAAAAGGTACAATGACTTTTACAAGGGAGTGATCATATGTGACTATATGAAATACATGCTAGTTATCCAAGTATGTAGGGTTGGATTCTTTTGCACCAACAGCTCCCCCTCATGCCTAACATGCTTGATCTTCAATCTTCCTTGATTTCGTGCAATCCAATCATCATGTTAAACCTGTTCATCTTAGTTCCATCCAAAGATTTTGTGAGCATATCTGCACATTGAAAATGATTTGATACAAAGGACAATTGGATGTCCTTGCTAAGTAAATTCTCTCTTACATAATGATAATGCACTTCAATGTGCTTAGTCCTTGCATGATATACAAGATTAGTAGCCAAATGAATTGAATTAGTGTTATCTCCAAAAATCATTGGAGTATAAGAATGGAACCCCAAATCTATATAAAGTAGTTTGAGCCACATGGCCTCTTGTGTTGCATTTGCTAAGCCTGGGTGTTGAAACCAAGATAATAAGAAGATGCAGAGGTGACAAAGAAGTTGAAGCAAAATTAGAGATGGGAATCTCTATGACTTAACCCCCTCCAGTCCTGCACATCGTCCTTGATGGGCCAAATAACATGTTGCTTCAAAATTAAATTCATTTCGAATATCAGTTTACTTGATTTGTTATGTGCATGGGATCAGAAGATAAGTGTCTATGCATGGCCTTATAATGTAGCCCTATTGAGTGCATACTTTGAAATGCATGGAGAAACAAATATGAAGCAATCATTATGGTAAAAGGCTTCTGACGGTGAAGCTTGTGCACTCATTCACATACATATTTATGTGTAGATACATGAATCCTTTCAATCTCTCTTGTCTGCATAGGTAAAACTCAATTTGTGCCTTAATGCAAGGTCATGTAATGAGACCCTACCATGCATGATTCTCTGCTAGAAAATCACAATTCTCTGGAAGAAATTCGTGATTCTCTTGACTTGGGCATTTTGAGAAATTTGTGATTCTCTAGAAGAAATTTGCGATTCTCTGGACTTGGGCATTTTGAGAAAATTGTGATTCCTTGGAAGAAATTCGCAATTCTTTGGACTTGGGCATTTTGAGAAAATCGCAATTCTATGGAAGAAATTTGCGATTCTTTGGACTTAGTGCTTTTGAGGAAGTCGTGATTTCCTGGAAGAAAGTTGCAATTCTTTGCTTGAAATTCACGATTTCTTGGACTTGGGCATTTTGAGAAATTCGTGATTCTCTGGAAGAAATCCATGATTCGTTGGACTTAGTGCTTTTATGAAAGTCGTGATTTCCTAGAAGAAATCCGTGATTCTCTACTTGAAATTCACTATTTCCTGGACATAGTAATTTTGAGAAAATCAGGATTTCCTAAACTTAGAGATTTTAGAAATTCTCAATTCTCTACTTGGAAGATTTTGAGAAACTCACAATTCTTTGGAGTGGATTTTAAGAGAATCACGATTCTCTAATAAAAAACATGACTTTTTGGCTGCTTGATTTGCAAAAAATCACAATTCTCTAAGAGGTCTTGTTTGCCTGTTACGGTAAAAGTAATATGTGGAGTTATAGATATAGTACTTTGAAGTTGACCCTAAGGTGGGATTAAGAGACTATGAGAACTCCAAAGGATATTGGGCAATACAAAGGGGAATTTTGGGCCTAGAAGACAAAGCTTATGAACCTGAGATCTGGATAGATACCTAGGCAATGATAGACAAAGCATTCAATCTTTTGAGACTAGTGTTAACCATACAACTAAGTCTTGGGCACAACAACTAAGTGGTTATCCTTACGTACTAAGTTCAAAGACAAGTGATTCAGAAATGTCTTTCAGCATGGGGAGACATGCAAGTATCTCAGGTAGTGCCTATTTACAAACACTAGAAGGTCCCTACAAGACCGAGTTGGAGTATATCAAGATCAACCGATTAGGTTCTTGCATCTATGAGGATGGCCTGAGTCGATCAGTGGTCCAACTCAAAAATCCCAATCAACCCTTTGGACTTGAACACCTAGTGGTTAAATTCGAAGAAGGTTCATACATTGATAAGCAAGGAACCATGTATGTGGTTACCAGCTTACCAGATAGGACAGATGAGTTTGGAAACATCATTCTTGAGAATGAGATAGGAGACCTAGAGCAAGGAGATGTAGCACAAGAACCCAAGACTCCTAGAGGTAAGTCAATTTTTACTAGAGTGATCACTCCATATTGGATCCCTCAAGACAACAAAAGCATAGAACTATTCTTGAATAGAGAAACAGAGGAAGCCTTTTGGAATTCAAAGACCTTGAGACACTATCTTGAATAGAGAAACAGAGGAAGCCTTTTGGAATTCACCATCTAAGAATTCAAAGAACTTGAGACACTAGGCAAAGTTGTCTATCTAAATAACACATCGGAGAGAATGTCCTTGGTAACAGAGCATGACAGGCATGCATACGCTTGGAAGAGTGAATTGATTTTCCCTCCATTAAGGTCTAATGTTTCCCATGGCCTCCAAGGAGCAGGATCATCCAGGTTCATGCAACCCAACAAGAACAAACTCGAGAGAGACCCGAAGTAAGCTTTGCAAACACTATGGGTAGAGACAGATCAAGATTTGAAGGTGAAATACATGAAAGAGAGAGACATCAAGCACATAGGTATCAAAGAGATGAACATGATTTTCCATTGCCTAGACCCTGAGAGTACCCAAGAACCCTTAGACCCTCCCAAGTGGTGAAGGCAATGAAAAACTACTTTGGCGAGATAGGAGATCCTTATGATCATGTGGTGGAGTTCAACCAAGTGTTAAGAGCTGAACAAGTTGAGGATTTGTTCTCCGAGTTCGAGGCATTTGGTTTGACTCTTAAGGGTACTGCCTTAGCTTGGATTCAACCCCTAAATAGTCATAACTCAAGGTATAAGTCAACTGCTAGACGAATTCATTGTAGAATTTTCCAAGAGTGGTATCAGGCATAATACATCATTCTTGATCCACATCTTCAAGTAGACACCCCAAGAAATAGTGCGACTTGCAGGAAGATGGTTTACACAGTACTTAGAAAGATGCCCTATTCTAGAGTTACCCACACCGGCCAAACAAGTGGCTTTGTTTTTAGATGGCTTACTAAGCACAAAGTTGAGATCATATGTGTATTTGAAGGAGCCTAGATCCATAGGAGAGTGTGTGCAAATGTGCATTGACATAGAAGACAACTTGGGTGAGGAGTAGGAATTGTCCAAACTCTATAGGGATCCTGACAGTTCTACTCGTCATACCTCCAAAACCTCATTGAAAGATGTTACAACTGTGGAGGAGACCACATGCCTAATGTTTGTCCGATGATGGCTCAACCCCAAGGAAACTCGAATCCTCTATATTGCAATATTGAGAGAAAATACACGAACCATACAGCTCAAGATTGTCCCTACAATAGACAGGCTATTAGGCAAACTTATCAGCAACCTTACCAACAAGGTCAGTATCATAACCAACACCAACAACCATATTATAGGCCACAACAACAATATCAACCTCAATGCCAACAACAATATCAGGCACCATATAGGCGACAATTGGTCCTAGGAAACCAACTGCCAACTCCTGTCAATGTGATTCCAATTAAGTATGCAGTGGTAGAGAAGAACCCTAATAGAGCATTGGTGCCAATGAACCGTTTGGTCTCAAAAAATGATCATCATGCTCAGAGTTTTGACTACACCCATGAAGATTGTTGTTGCTCTAGCACAATGGTAAGTACCACGTTAAGAAGCTTCACCTCCTTAATTGTCAATCCGCGGAAGAGATAGGAGTGATATGAAGATCGTGAATGTGAGATGAAGTGAGAGTGAAGGTGAGAAGCATAGAAATGCACACACACATACACACACACTACGAAGAGACAAGCAAGACACAATGGAAGGTGAGAAATCAACTCTATTACTCAAGAACACTATTACAAGCTCAAAAGAACTCTAACATCAAACAAGCTAACCTCAAAAATGAGCTCTCTAGCTCTTTTTATAGTTTCTAGAATAGTTTTGACCGGTTTCACATCTAGTGACCGGCATAGTTAAAAATTAGGTCCTAGATGCTATTTGGAAGGGTAAACGGTGTCTAAAAATAACGAAAATTGATACGCTTGTTCTACCTAAGCTCCTCAAGCTCGAGGACTCCTTGGCTTGCACAGAATGGAGCGAGAAATTAAGAAAAGGGTTTTTCTATGTTACATATGTTACAATAGTGATAAAAATCACTGTTGGAGGTTTTTGGAAAGTATTTGAAAACATAATTCTTTGAAAAAAGATTCGACTGGCTCCTTGCTCCGTTGTTACATGCTTCCGCGTTGTCTGTGCCTACTGATTTGACTAACTCGCGGAATCCTTTGATGTATGCGTCTTCGAATCCGCCTGTGACAAGTTCCTGTTCTATTATGGCTTGACTCTCTTCCTCGGTCATTTTTTTGCGTGCCCAAACTTTTTCCATAGTTCTATACAGCTTCTTAATAGCCAGTGTGTAAGTTGCTGCTTCGTAAGTTTCATCTTCATGGGTACTTGTATCACCATGTGTGTCTGTTTGTTGGCCTTGGCCATCTGTCTGTTCATGCTCTTGGGATTCTTGAGTTCCCTGGCTAGCTTTGTCATCTCCTTCGTCGTCATCGGTTGCTGTTCTTTCATCATCAGAGCTAGACACAATCTGTCCTTGTGGCTGATCCCTGGGTGTGGTAGGGTAGCTAGGTCTTTCATATTCTTGCGAAAACAATTGTCCTTCTGAAAACTGGAACTCATTGGAGAATGCATCGGGCATTTCAAAATCAAAAGTTGGATCCAGTGGTGCTGTTTGTTCTGCTTCTAAATGTGGTATTGGAAAAGAGAAAGCTTCCGCACCAATGGTGGTGGGAAGTTCTACTGTCGTGGTTGTAGGTTCTGGGGTTGTGGCTGCTTGAGGTTCAACAGTACTGGTGGTGCCCTCCGGCGTAACTGGTCTTGATAACCGTATACGAATTGGTGGTACCGTGGGAGTGGCTGCGGTCGGTGACTGCTCTGGAGATGGTTGTGGTGAGGGTGATTCTGGGAATTGTAGGCACGGGATAGTTCCTCTCATGTGTTTTCCGGCTCTGCCTTTGCTAGCCTTTCTAGCTTTCTTAGTGGTCCCTTTGAATGCTTTCAGTTCCTCACTGGTCATGGCACGCTCAATTGGTAAGTCATACGCCAAGCACATATATATGATCCTGGTGAGGGCGCAGCATCCATTGATTATCTTCTTTCGTTCCCATCTATGTTGTGCCAAATAGAGCTGATCAATTATCCAGCTAGCTAGATCAACCGTTTGAGGTCCAGTACATGCTAAGTATAATCCAAAACAGATTCTTTTGTGGGGCATGGTAAAACGATCTTGAGCTAGGAAAGCAAAGTGCTGCATGCATATCCGTAATGGCTTGGAGAGCTCAGGGGTTATAGCTGAAATGTCCTCCCACTTAGTTACGTCACCACGTTTCATCTGCTCTGGGACTAGCCGTTCTCTCTCCGTCAGAGTGTGTGTTCCATGTATTTTGAGAGCTGCGCGAATTAAATCTTTGGACAAATAAAACCTTCGGAATGGAGGGTCATTTACCAAGGATGGTAACATGAATGTTCCGGGTAGATCCTTGTTCTCTGAAGCTGTCAAGGTGGTTACTAGGTAAAAGCATCTGTAAAAATCGGGTTTAGGCAGAGGGTCACTAAAATATTCTGTAAATCCCGCTCATGCCCAAACGTGCGTTAAATCTTGTGTATTCTGTAGTCCTTCGAATTCTCTTGAAAAGAACTGGTACTTGGCCCATGTGCGAAGATCAAATGCCAAATTGGCCTCAAATATGAAATCAGCGTCTGCTAAGGGTCCTGCTAGGCCTTGAAACCAGTGAGAGTTACGATGAATCTTCTCAGTATATCCTCTAGGAGGATCGTCGATTGGCATGGGTCCTGGAAAACCTTGAAACTTTGGTGGTTGCATCGTCGGATAAGATTCCGCGAGTAATTCTCCAATATGGGCCATTGGTGTGCTTGGGCCAGCTTCTGATGGTCCTTCTTCGGTTTGCATGATGACTGACGAGCTAATGGAAAAGATCTGCTACAAAAGATTAGCACATTAGTATGGAAATTAATTATGATCCCATTAAGGTGAGACCGCAATCCCTTTCCATAACCGATGTGTAACCCGTGTAGCCAGGTGTTGTGAAGTGATTGATGCTATGATTTTTTTTTGCAAAACTAATGCAGGTCTCTAGACACCTACATGGTCAGATTATGCATACATTTCTTGATGAGCTTTTATTATGCATGATGTGGGGTTTTGGTGTATGAATTTATACAAGGTTTGGTTGAGGGTGAATTATTACAAGGGTGGAGTTTAAACGGGGGGGGAGAATTGTTAGATAAGGGGGTACAAGAAGACGTCTGGATACGTTTCGGTATCCATTTCCTAAGAGTCTTTGAGTGGGTGGTGTGTTTCTGCTGAGGGACAAAAAGTGGTATCGGGTTCAGTGGTATTGAAGGATGGAAAGATTTCTGAGGGGTATATATTACATGGCTAGAGGGTTGGGCTATAATACATTGTTTGGGTACCCAAATCTGCATGGGTGTGGGTCGATTGATAAGATACTTCTTGGCGATCCAAATCTGTCGAGTATTTGTACTTGTAGAAGAAGATCGAGGGGACTTTGAATACTGACTCTGCTTCTTTTGAAACTTTGTCCTGTTCTTGTCTGCAGTGTTGCCAATAGGCTGTGGTTGCTGTCCTTTTGGCAGCCATATTTGTCTCGTGCCACTTGTTCTATGATTTTGATACTGCTGCTGTCTTTGCCTTGTCTGGTGGTGTTGTCGGTCTGGGTTCCTCTGTTGTGGTTGACTCCTTCGTGGTTGGGTTTGAGAGGTCCATTGGATGCTCTGCTTTGGAAAAGAAGGGAGATCCAACACTTGCGTGACCTGCCCATTAGGAAGTGATTCGTTCTTTATCTTTAATCTAGGCCAGTCCGCAGCAAGTTTGGAAGGATGAGCACCGCAGGGTATTGTGCTCATTTGGCCGCTGATGCAACCCACCTGACCGCTGATTGTGTCCATCTGCCCTAGCGGTTGGGTAGCTGCCCCTTCTAGTTTGCAGGAAGCCCTAGGGAAGATCTCCTGTCGTCTTTCTGATTGACAACTGTCTATAGCCAAGCCCGAGTGGGTTGGTGTAGAAGTAACGTGGCTGAGCTGACCCAAGATCTTCCGGTCTTCCATCGCATGTATTTCATAGGGTCTAGGGTTACAAACCTCAGTTGGAATGCCATTAGGGAAGTCAAGCGGTATCACTCGCTTCTGTTCTCAGGTTCCAATCTGTAAGGAGCCTTGTCTAAGATTTAGGTCCACTGAGTGATCGTATAGCCAATCTTGGCCAAGGATTAGGGGTTCTATCAGGTCGTCATCATGGCACACTAGTAGCTTCACTGTCATGGTCACATCCTCAATGAGGATAGGAAGGTCCACCTCACCCATGCAAGGGGTTTCCATGCCTCCTAGCCCTATGAGGTATGCCTCAATTGGCCGCATTTCTATTCCTGAATCCTTATAGTGGGACCATCTAATTGCACTAGTCGCAGCACCTGAGTCAATTAAAGCCCTGAGCTCTTGGCAAGGGTTGCCGTGCTCTAGCCTAACTGTAATGAATGGTCTCCTGTCCACTATGCTAGGATGAGTGGTTGACTTTACTTGACACATGGCCATGTGATATCTGGGTGTAGTTTCCAGATGGTTATAATGTTCTCTCCCTAGTCCTTGTCTTCTTAACTTTATGCGCTTAATGCGTTCTATAGCTTTTGCTTGAGCTTCAGCTCGTATTCTATTTTCTTCCTCCTTATGCTTCTTTGCCAACGTGAGTCGTCTAAGCATATCCTCAGTAAGAGGTTCCTGATATAACTTGACTCTACAGCCACTAATATAATTAGGCATTACGTCTCCTTCTAAGGTGGCTAACTGTACTGCTCCACTTGTCGAGAGTCTGTTAATGATCATAGGTCCATAACCTCGCTTTTCTAACTTACGTGCGTGTTGCTTTAGCGTATATACTAGAACTAAATCTCCTTCTTTTAAGCCTTTATCTTTCACATGTGCATCAAAATATGCTTTCTGTCGCTTCTTGGCTGCATATATTCCTGCTGCTGCCTTTAGCCTGGTTTCTCCTAATCGTTCCAAGTCCATTATTCTCACTGACAATTCATGGCCGGTCCACTGATGTTCTTGTGCAACCTTAAGGGTCGGTATCAAGAAGTCCAAAGGAAGCACTGCATTCTGACCAAAAACCATCTGAAAGGGAGTTGCATTGAGTACGGTCTTGTAGGCCACTCGATATGCCCAAACAGCGTGGTGTAACTGTTTGTCCCAATCTGAACGTTTGTTGTTCACGAGTTTCGTCAGTACGTTACAAAGGATCTTATTAGTGCTTTCAGCCTGACCATTGGCCTGAGGATGATATGGTGCGGATTTCTTGTGAATCACCATAAAATCCTGTAACAAATATTCAATGACTTGGTTTAGAAAGTGAGTCCCGCGATCGCTCACTAACTCTATAGGCAATCCATATCTTGTAAAGACATTTTCAAATAAGAATTTTGCAGTTGTGTGTGCATCATTCTTTTTTGTGGCTTTTGCCTCTACCCATTTCGTAAGATAATCTGTGGCAACAATAATGTATTCCACATGTGTACCTTTTGCAGGGGGGTTAATGGGTCCTACAAAGTCTATACCCCACTTAGAAAATGCACGTCCTCCCATCATGGGTTTCAATGGCATTTCATCTCTGCGAGTAGGAAACTGAGTTCTTTGGCACACATCACATCTCTTTACATAGGTATGAGCATCCATGTGAAGAGTGGGCCACCATAATCCTGCAAAGAGGATGGCTTTGATTATCCTATCGGGTCCAAAATGATCTCCTGCAACACCTTGGTGTGCAGTCTCTAATATGCTCAGATAATCGCTTTCATGAACACATTGTCTTAGATATCCATCTCGTCCTCTTTTGTATAGATTATCGCCAATAAGTGAATAGTCTTGAGCTTCCTGCTCTAGACTGCGTTGTCGTGCTAAGGTCATTCCTTTAGGGAATGTCTTCGTCCTCAAGTATGTCACTAACGATTCACTCCAGTCTGGTGTGAGAGACACGTGATACAATGTAGCATGTTCTACTGGTGGTCTTTCACAACAAACATGGCATTCTTTACACAACTTGTAGACATCTGCTTCCATCGTAGGCCAGTATACTCCTAGTCTATGCAGAGTCTGTAATGTTCGATGTTTCGAATGATGTTGCTTTAATGCACCTATGTGTGCTAATTGCAACCAATTTGCATGTTCTGATTCATCTACACAACAAGCAAGAATCTTTTGATTATCCTGTTTATATATGCTTCCTGCTAAGATTTGGTATCTCTGAGACTTGGTAATCTCTCCTTCTTTGATCTTTATCCTAGGATTCTTTGGTCCATATGTGAGAATGGGGACTATAGGCTTAGCCCATTCTGGTGCTATCTCAAGGTTAAACAAATATGCATCTGGTAGATCATCCGCTATTCCCTGAGGAGCTTCTCCTGAGGTTAATCTTGAAAGGTGGTCAGCTCTAAGATGTGTCTTTCCTTTCCTGACTACTACTTCAAAATCGTACTCCATGAGTAATAGAAACCAACGTATTAGTCGTCCTGTGTTACAGGGTTTGTTGACTAGGTACAATAGGGCTTGATGATCTGTAAAGAACTTGAACTTGTTTGCCAACAAGTAGTGTCTGAACTTCTTTACCACGTAGATAATCCCTAATCCTTCTCGTTCCGTCGTGGTGTAATTTCTTTCTGCTGCGTTCAATTGTCTGCTCGCGTAAGCTATGGGGAGATCTATGTTACCTTCACTCGTGGGTTGTGCTAACACACATCCTATGGCGTAATTGGATGCATCCACATGTACATGGAATGGCTTACTCCAATCTGGGGTAGTCAATATAGGTGCTGAGCACAAGCGTCGTTTAAGTTCGTTGAATGAATTCTCACATTCTTCTGTCCATTCAAAATTGGTTAAAAGAGAGTACAAAGGCTTGGCTATGATTGCATACATGTGTATGAATCTCCTATAATAGCCGCAATGGCCCATAAATACTTGTACCTCTTTGATGTTCGTCGGCCTAGGTAGATCTGCAATTACCTTCACTTTTTCTTCATCCGTAGAGATTCCATTTTTAGACACAATGTGTCCTAGAATTTTGCCTTGTCTGACCATGAAAACGCATTTTTCTGGGTTCAAACAAACCTGATATTCCCGACATTTGTCAAATATTTGCCTTAACTCTGGGATATGCGTCTGCCTGATATTAGAATCAGCACATATGTCATCGACATATACTTCCAAACTCTTGCGTAAGAATTCCTTAAAAACATGACACATGAGTCGCTGGAAAGTGGCGGGTGCATTTGTTAAGCCAAATGGCATTACACGAAATGCAAATATGCCCCATTCAGTGGCAAATGCCGTCTTGTGTTGGTCCTCTGGAGAAATGGCTACTTGATTATAGCCTGAAAATCCATCAAGAAAGCTGTAAACTTCCTTGCCCGCAACTCTTTCCAATAGATGTTCTGTGATAGGAAGAGGATAACTGTCTCTAATCGTGGCGGCATTAACTTTTTTAAGGTTAATACACACATGCAATTTTACATTCTTCTTGGGCACAACCACAATGGGAGATACCCATTCGATATGCTCAATCTCATAGATGAATCCTGCTTCTATCAGCCGATCTATCTCCTCTTTAATCTTCGCCGCGTAGTTATCATTGTACGTGTAAGGTTTCTGTTTCATAGGTTTTGCATCTGGAGTCATAGGGATTCTATGAGAACATATATCTGGATCTACTCCTTTCAAATCTTTGTAACTCCAAGCGAACACATCTCTATATTCGCGCAATAGGGCCACTAGCTCTTCTTCTTCTTCCTTCGTCGAATCCTGCCCTATGTATGTACATTTTTCTTCTTCTCCTTCTATAGCAACTATTATTTTCTTGGTTTTCTCTCGGTTATCATATAATTGTCCGTCATTCGCCTTTCTATTAGGCATTCGTACCATGATTCTTCTATCTTCGATTTCATATTTCTTGAAATTCTCGGGTACTTCAAACAAAGATTCTTCTTTTTCTGACATGGTTTCCTTCTTCTTTCTTTTCTTGCCTTCACTCTTGTTAGTCACTTCTGTGGCTAACCTCACCTCATTTGTAATTTCCTCGTGTCTCTGAGGGTGAGTCTCTACTTCGTAGAAATATTCTTCCTCTGATGCAAAGGGTGGGTCCATGATAATTGATTCTAAATCGAAATCGCTTGCATCTTCAAATGCATCAGTGTTAGGTTCACATTCCTCTAAAATTGCATCGCACATGATTGGCTCTATCGTGAAAACTGAAATGTCATAGGGATCCTCGTCAGAGTGGGGTGTCCATTGTTCTTCATTGATGGCTACATCCATGGTTGCTAGGATTTCTGCCCAACCATGGGGTTCAAACTCTTCGTCAGGGAATACTACAGGTGCGTAGGCTGGATCTTGAAGGGTTCGTGGATGTTGTTCTGCACCTAAGGTCCTTGCTTCTAACCTTTCTTCCTCTTGTTTTGCAACTTTACACATCCATAAATGAGTATCCTCATGCAACCAAGAAGGATCTGATTCTAATGAGTGCACGGATTCCATCTCTACCTGTGTCTTATGGATGGTATTCCATTGTATTGGGGGTACGTCTCTATGTGAATAGTCTTTAAGATTGACTTTGGTAGTCACTCCTAAATGTTGCAAGTACAAAGAATTAGTTCCCCAATCTTGTACAATTTGCAACTGATGCATGAATGGTCGTCCCAATATCATCTCATAAGCATGATTTTTTGCAAAATCACAAATGGCAAAGGTATGCTCAAATTCTACACCACAAGTGGTGAGAGATATGCCTTCTAGTAAGCCTAATGGTTTTTGTATGTGTCCATCAGCCATTTGTAGCTTCATCCTGGTGGGTCTTAATGCTGGCTTACCCCAACGTTTCCATAAAGCAGTGGTAGCAATGGCTACTCCGGCTCCTGAATCTAAGATGGCTTTCGTGGTGTAGCCCTGATGGGTTATTGGAAGATACGTGTTACCTTCCTCTCCTTCGCTCACATCTCCAATCTTTTCCACGGGTATCTCTGGTACCTTATTTTGTGATCCTATTTGTGAGGGAGTGGTAGCAAGCTCGGGGAATTGATTTGCTACATGTTTCCACAATTCTGGTTTTACCTTTAACAACTCCTCTAGAGTGAGATTACACTGTACTTTGGTATTCTTGATCACTTCCGTGTTTCTAGGGATTACTGATTCTTCATTCCTCACTATTATCGTGGGTGCTCTCATATTAATAGACTTTGCTTCCCAAGGTCCTGTGAACTGAGGTAATTCTTGTAAAGAATTAGATTCAAATCCTGTGTGTTCACTCAGTTGCTCTTCCTCTACATCATCATAAATAGAGGGAATGTCTTGGGGAAATTGTTCCTACAAGTCATCTATTTCTTGAATAGGAGGATGAGTTCCTTGTTCTTTTCTCCATTTCTCTTCTTGGATTTCTCTCAAAAATTCATGTGAGTACCTATGTATGGAAGACAAATTGTCTTGACTTTCTGTATTGGGTACTTGAGACAGGGATGGTGCATTATTTTCCTGTGTCTCTGGGACAATAGGATTCCTAGGCTGATCCTTTTTCTCTTTGCTCTCTATCAAGTATTCTAGCCTCTCCATTAGTCCTTGAAAGTGTAATTCCGGTTTTGCCAAGTTATTCCAATTAAGATATCTAGAGGCTTCGAACAAAGCTTGTGCCAATTCTACCATCTTCATGCAAAGTTTAGTTCTCTCAATTTCTAGATCAGCTCGAGGGTAGTTCTTACTCATTTCAGCTACCTGAGGTCCCTCTTTTAATCTAGCCTGATATGCACGAAACATCATGTCTAGATCTTCTGGTATGGGTTCCGCTAAAACTGATCCTGATTTCTGAGCTGGATTCTCTTGATTCAATTCCTGTGAAGTCAATTCTAGGATTTTGGCTCTAGATTCCTTCAAACTTCCTTCCAACTCAGTTATCTTTTTACTCCACTTTCTCTTTATTCTTTCTCTAGAATCTTTCCAAGATTTCGTCTTTTTACTGCTAGATTCTGCAACTTCACTACTTCCAGCTACTTTCTCCTGATTAAGCTGTTGGTTCTGTAAGAGCGCCTGGGCTCTTGTTATAGCTTGGATAGGCACGTATGTAGGGTTGGATCCATCTGCGTTGTTTACAATGCCTATCACATTGATCGGTGTCACATTCGAGGCATTAACAGGGTTCTTAGGACAATCTTTGATTATGTGCTCTTTGCCACAATCGGCACAAAAGCCTTGGATGTTATAGTACTGTGATTGTCCTGCTATCGGGGGATGTGGGCAATCCTTTATGAAGTGATCTCCTTGGCACCTAAAGCATGGTCCTCTAGGGCCCTGTGGTCTCTGTTGTCTTACTTGGGGCCGTGGATTTGGGTTTGTGTACATCACATTAGCATAGTCTGGCTCCCAACTAGGTTCCACTGGTGGACTATCGTAATGATATGTCTCCACATGTTCTGGTGACTCGGTGTAATATGCGGGTGGACTATCTACATGCATAGAGTCAAAACTGTTTGAGTTTGGGTCACTCTCTGTGATCAAAGGTGAAGAAGGCACTAAGGCCCTACTTAGGTTCTCTTCTGCAGCAGCGTATTTGACTGAGATGACATTTGCGGGTGGGGGTGGTTGCTGAGCTAAGACAGGTTGAGGTCTCTGTTGAGCCTGGTATGGGTAGTTCTGAGGAGGCCTATAGTAATAAGGCTGAGCATTGAAATGGCCTTGATACCTACCTGGTTGCTGGTATGCTTGCGGGTAGTTCTGTCTCACGGTTTGTTTGTTGTATGGGCAGTCCTGAGCCGTATGATTCGTGTATCTTCTCTCAATTGTACAGTATTGGCCACTAGGGTTGGCTTGTGGTTGTGGTGCATTGGGACAAACATTTGCCATATGATTCCCACCACAGGTGTAACAATGCTTGTTTGTTAGCACCCTAGGTTTACTAGAAACTCCTAGTTTCTGGGCCACTTTTTCTGCTAGGTCCTCTATCGAGCTAGACAATTTTGTGGATGCTAGAGATGAACAGTCTGAGTCCTTGTAAACTTTTGAGAGTTCCAACTCATCTCCTAAGTTGTCCTCAATGTCTATACAAATTCTTACACATTGCTCTAGCGTTCTGGGTTCTTTTAGGTACACATAGGAGCGTAGTTTAGAGCTCAACAAGCCATCTAGGAACAATGACACTTGCTTGGCTTGTGAGGGTAGCTCTTGCATTGGACATCGTTCAACATATTGTCTAAACCTACGTCCTGCGAGTCTGACTGTTTCCTGAGGGGTCTGTTTAAAGCTATGAATCAACGAAGACGTGTCATGTCTAATTCCACTTTTAGAGAATTCAGTGATGAATGACTCTAAAAAGTGATGGATGTCTCTAAATTGCCTTTGTTGCAATGGTTGGAACCAAGTTAAAGCAGTATTCTTTAACGTTAGTCCAAATGCGTTGTATTGCGTGAACATGTCTTCGACTTGTTCTGCTCTTAGTACTTGCTTGAATTCTGCAACATGGTCATAGGGATCTCCTGTCCCATCAAAGTAATTTTTCATGGATTTCACTAACTGAGTGGGTCTCAATATTCTTGCGTGTTCACGTGGTCTAGGTAGAGGAAAATCATCTCTACCACCTGGTATTCCATGATCTCTTTGTCTATCTGCTCTATTAGTGTCCGTGGTTGTTCTATCTCTCCCTATGGGATGAGTGAAGCTTACTTCGGGTCTTTCTTTATTCTTTTCTCTTTGATTTCCAAGGGCTGATGATGTTCCTGCCCCTTGTTGACTTGTGTTCATGTTCGTTCTAGATGGAGGGAATACCAATTCACCTCTCCATGTGTATGTGTTTTTAGCGTGGTCAGGCACCACAAAGACTCTTTCTGAAGTCTCATCCAGGTATACGACCTTTCCAGGTGTATCCGGGTCCTTGAACTCGTATATCGTAATGATTCCTACCTCACTAAGTAGTTCTGTCTTGTATCTCCAAAAGGCTTCATCAGTTTCTTTATTTACAAACAACTCTATGCTTCTGTTGTCCTGAGGGATCCATTCTGGGATTAGTACTCGTGTCAGTACAGATTTCCCTCTAGGCGTTCTAGGCTCTTCTAATGGTTCTTTTCCTTGAGATTTAGTTTCCGTCTCTATCTGAATTACGCCAAACTCGTTGGTATTGTTTGGCTGCGTACTTAAGATGTACATTGTTCCTTCCTTGTCTATGTACGCGTCTCTCTCGAATTTCACCACTGGACGTTCCAATCCAATGGGTTGATCGGGGTTGTGCATTTGCACCACTTGCCTTCGCAAACCATCCTCGTAGATGCGAGCACCTAATCGGTTGGTTCGGAGAAACTCTAGTTGTGTTCGATAGGGTCCTTCTGGTTTTTCTAAATAGGCTACATTCGACCCTACTTCTGGTCTTTCTGTGCTAAATGCCATTTCTGATTCACTGGTGTCTGAGCTCTCGTAGGGGTAATTACTATTCAATTGCTGAGCCCACGATCGAGCAGTAGTTCTTACACTTGCCTCTGATGATCTAAGGCTTCGTCGGTCTGACTTTCCTATATGTTTTCCCGATCTAAGGTTCATTAATTTTCTTCCTTGCACACTCAGTACACGCTCAGATCGTCAATGATTATTTGTCATTACTTTCTTGATTCTTTTTAAATTTCTCTAGATTCTTGTCTTAATGTATGCGTCAGGAATTCGACTTTCCGTGGTACTTTGAGTTCTCGTTCCGTCAGACTTATGTTCTTTCCTTTAGATTTTTGTGTCACACACCTTTACTTTAGTCTTGAACTTGATAAATTTAATTCTCTTGAACTTGAGGCGTTCCTATCGTCTTGAATCCACAATACTACCGTTTATCCTAAGCTAAGAATTGACTGAGGGGGTTGAGTAATCTTCCAACCTCGAGTCAGCTTTTTTGGTTGCTCTGATGCCCAAGAAGCCGCGCTTCCCAAGCTTTATGCCCCTTCTGCCTTGTTTTGGTTGCCTTTGATTGCCCTTGCTAGTCCTGGAAAAATCCAATATTAGACCAATTCACAGTTGGATGATCAAGCACTTGAGTATATACACCTTTTAAGTCCCTTCCCTTTTGCCCAACTTTTCAATGCTTGCCCCCTGGCTTTCTAGTCCCAAACTAGGTCAACCTCAAAATAGCTTATCTAACGAGCTATTAAGCTCAAAAAACGGACTTCGGATGAAAAAGTTATGACCGTTCAGGCCTTGGGGGGTAAAAACTGACAAACAGGTTTTTCTCCAAATATGAGCTAAGGGGTCTCCTATGAGTCTAATCACCCAAAAATTTCCCAAAAATAGCCTCAAAATTGGCCAAAAAATGAAACCCTAAAATTTGCGATGGGGGTGCACAATCGCGATGGTCTGAGATGATCGCGATGGTCTGGGACCGTCGCGATGGTCCAGGCAAACCGTCGCGATGGCGTGATGCGCGAACCGTCGCGATGGTCCAAAAGTGAGCAATCGCGATGGCTCGATCAGGCGGACAATCGCGATGGCATCAGTCAACGGTCAACGTGAACAATCGCGATGGTCCAAAGTGAACCGTCGCGATGGTCACAGATGCGATGGCTTGAGCCAATCGCGATGGTCCGGGCGCGATGGCTTGAGCCAATCGCGATGGTCAAAAATTCGAGTTATCGCGATGGTGTAAGGGTGTCGTCGCGATGGCGTGAGGTGCGAGCCGTCGCGATGGTCTAGCTTGCCACGTGGCACCGTCGGCGCGATGGCGTGAGCCAATCGCGATGGTGTGGGGTCAACCGAACAGTCGCGATGGTCCGCGAACCGTCGCGATGGTCCAAATGAACCGTCGCGATGGCGTGAGACCGTCGCGATGGTCCGGCCGAGCCGTCGCGATGGCGTGAGCCTATCGCGATGGTGTGACACAATCGCGATGGTCTGAGACCGTCGCGATGGTCCACCAAAGTATGATTTTTTGCAATGCAAGTATGGATTCCTAGAGGCGCAAGTGTGCTCTACACGCTGGTGTGGTCGGCTTCTTCAAATTTCCGAACTTTGCAGACCATCGCGATGGTCTGACACAGTCGGAAATTTCTGACAGAAACTCAAAATTTTACCTTTTCCAAGCTTTCCTGATGCACTGGAGCTCTGTACCTGCAAGAAAACTCAAGAAAACAAAAGCACATGCAAGCACAAAAGCTCTCTCTCACTCTCTCGCATGCACAAATGAGGGGAAATGAGGAGAATGGGTGGATATGGTGAATTTTTTGATTTTTTTGGAGATGAAGATGATGATGCGGAGATGAAGATGGAGTGTGGGGGAGGTGAAAAACACTAAAAACTAAGTAAAAACAACAACAAAAACTGAAATTTTTACCTCCCAACGCCACTTCTTGCTATACTCTTACCATCACACATTCGTCCTAGACTCGATCCCCGGCAACGACGCCAAATTTGGTGTTGCTCTAGCACAATGGTAAGTACCACGTTAAGAAGCTTCACCTCCTTAATTGTCAATCCGCGAAAGAGATAGGAGTGATATGAAGATCGTGAATGTGAGATGAAGTGAGAGTGAAGGTGAGAAGCATAGAAATGCACACACACATACACACACACTACGAAGAGACAAGCAAGACACAATGGAAGGTGAGAAATCAACTCTATTACTCAAGAACACTATTACAAGCTCAAAAGAACTCTAACCTCAAACAAGCTAACCTCAAAAATGAGCTCTCTAGCTCTTTTTATAGTTTCTAGACTAGTTTTGACCGGTTTCACATCTAGTGACCGGCATAGTTAAAAATTAGGTCCTAGATGCTATTTGGAAGGGTAAACGGTGTCTAAAAATAACAAAAATTGATACGCTTGTTCTACCTAAGCTTCTCAAGCTCGAGGACTCCTCAGCTTGCACAGAATGGAGCGAGAAATTAAGAAAAGGGTTTTTCTATGTTACATATGTTACAATAGTGATAAAAATCACTGTTGGAGGTTTTTGGAAAGTATTTGAAAACATAATTCTTTGAAAAAAGATTCGACTGGCTCCTTGCTCCGTTGTTACATGCTTCCGCGTCGTCTGTGCCTCTGGCTGCTTCCAACAATTGTTCACAAGCTTATTACACAGAGTCACCTAAGCATTGTGACACATACCCATATCAATATGAGGCACTACCTATGGAACCAAATGGGGAGCCAGAATACTCCAATGTCATGTGTACAAATCCTAACCCCAGGCCCGAATTAAGACAAATGAGACCACAAGCCCCTAGAGGACCATGTTTTAGATGTCAAGGCAACCATTTCATTCATTAATGTCCCCACCCACCTACTCGAGGACAAGGACAAAACATCACAATACAAGGTTTTTGTCCTAAGTGTGGCAAAGAACATGTTCCGAGAGATTGTCCTAGGAACCCCTCTAGCATGCCCAAGGTTACACCCATTAATGTGGTAGGTTTAGTGGTGGATTCAAGTTCAGGTAGCATTAATGTGGCCCCTATGCAAGTAGTCACTAGGGCACAAGCCTTAAAATAGGTTAAACCGGCTGAACCATCAGATTCAAGTGAAATAGGAGATCCTCGTAAGAGGAAAACAAGGATCTTGAAGGATACTAGGGAAAAGGCAAATCGTAAGTGGGCTAGAAAGTTATTAGAACTAGAAGAAAGCCTGATAAACGTAGAAACAAAGATTGCAGACATTGCATCTCAAAACCCCTTGCATGTCAAAAACCCATCCACTTCACTTCATCCCAACCCACCGCCCATTGTAAATAGACCGCAACTAGGGTCTATTCTCGCAAATCCAACCCCAAAAGGCTTGGACATGATGTTCAAGGCCTACCAGGCTCGACTTCAAGAAGGGCCAACAGCTGTAAACCTAGAGAAGAGTTACCCTAGAGCAGATTTAGAGATTGAACAAACAAAAATGTGCATGAAAATGGTAGAACTAGCTCAGGCTATGCTTGAGACCAATCAATTGTTCAATCAGACAAATGCTATCAAACCCGGTTTGCATTTCTAGGGTCTATTAGAAATATTAGAGAAGTTGGTAAACAAGCCGCAGGTTTCTTTACCACCATAGGCTGAACTGGTTGTTGAAAGAGAAAGATTTCCACCAATGGAAGTTTATGTTTCTAATTCCATGGATAATGGAACACCTCTTTCAATTCAACAATACTCACAAGAGTTCTTGGGGGAAATACAAGAAGAGAAATGGGCCAAGGAGAAGGGTAATCCCCCTCCTATTCCAGAGATTTATGATCTTCATGATCAATTTCCCCAAGACATTCCATCTATTTACAGAGACCAAGTAGACCAACAAGAAGAGGAAAGATTAGATTTTGAATCTAATTCTTTGCAAGAGTTGCCACAATTCATTGGCCCATGGGAATCTGAATCTCTTCATATCAGATCCCCCACAATATTGATAAGAAATGAAGACTCAGTGGTTCCAAGAAACACTGAAGTCGTGAAGAACACTAAGGTTGAGTGTCATCTTACTTAGATGAGCTGCTCAAAGTAAAACCTGAGCTATGGAAACATGTGGCAAATCAGGTTCCAGAACTTGGTTCCATTACGTCAAAAGTAGGCTCTAAGCAGAAAGTCCTAGAGATACCTCTAGACAAAATAGGAGACAGGTAACACTTATCTTCCAATCACTTACCGAGGTTACACAACCAAAGCTATCTTAGATTCAGGTGTTTGTGTTGTGATTGCGACCACTCCTTGTGGAAGCAATGGGGCAAACCTGCATTAAGACCAACTAGAATGAAGCTTCAAATGGCTACATATTGAAAGACCTCTAGGATTGCTAGAAGGGATAACTCTAACCACGTGGTGTAGATTTTGAGCACACTTTTTCTATATGTGACTTTGGCAAAAATAACGTCTATGAGATGATCTTAGGAAGACCCTTCCTACCATAACTACAAATAGTACAAGGTTGGGGAACCAACTCCTTGTACTTGTAGCACTTAGGGGTCACAACCAAGTTCAATTTGAAGGATTATAATTTTAGAGATTTACCACCCCCACACTGGAATCCTATACACAAGGTGCAAGAAGATTCAATTTCTAAGAATTCTGAAACTTCTTATGATCCATCGTGGATGCATGAAGATACTCATTTGTGGATGTGCAAGGTCATAGAGGAAGAGGAAAGACGCCTTAAAGAGAGAGAAGAAGGAACTTCTCAAGGAGCTAGAATGGTTACAGACCCAGCCTACACACCGATGATCTTCCCAAATGAGGAATTCGAGCCTCATGGTTGGACCAAAATCTTAGCCACCATGGACATTGCTCTTAATGAAGAACATTGGACACCTCATTGTGATGAGGATGGCTGTTGCTCTAGCACAATGGTAAGTACCACGTTAAGAAGCTCCACCTCCTTAATGTTAATCTACGAAAGAGATAGGAGTGATATGAATATCGTGAATGGGAGATGTAGTGAGAGTGAAGGTGAGAAGCATAGAGATGCACACACACTTACACACACACGTATGAGAGAAACAAGACACAATGGAAGGTAGGAAAATAGACTCTATTACTCAATATCTCAATTACAAGCTCAAAATAGCTCTAAGCTCTTCTCTACTCATACAAGCTAACCTCAAAAAAGAGCTCTCTAGCTCTTTTTATAGATTCTAGACTACTTTTGACTGGTTTCACATCTAGTGACTAACATAGTTGAAAAATAGGTTCTAGGTGCTATTTGAAAGGGTAAACAGGATCCAAAAATAACCAAAATTGGTATGCTTGTTCTACCTAAGCTCTTCAAGCTTGAGGACTCCTCGGCTTGCACAAAATGGAGCTACAAATTACAAAAAGGGATTTTTCTATGTTACATATGGTACAAAAGTAATGAAAATCACCGTTGAGGGTTTTGAAAAAGTAATATAAAACATATTTCTTTGAAAAAATGATCCAACTGGCTCCCTGCTACTTCGTTGTGCTCTATCTTTACATGCTTCTGACGTCTGTGCCTCTGGATACTGCCAACACCCCCCTCCCTCTCACTTTTGTCGTCCTCAACTGAACCTTGTTGTGGGGTCTGTCGGATATAATTTTGTAGGAGGTCATGAGCGAGGGTGTGCTATGAAATGCGGATACCTCTTGCTAGATCTGCTTTGCATTTTTCCCAATCCATGGGCTGAGGTTCCTCTGGTGGTGGGAGTCTGTAGTGCATGGAGTACACCAGTTGTTCACAGGCAAATAGTTGGAGTAGATGGGTGGGCCTGCTGATGAACACCTCTGAGTGATACTCCCAAAAATCGGTAGTAAACATTTCTTCGAAGTTCTATAGCATTCCGGTAAATATTTGATTCGACAGTGCCAGGCATAACAAACCCAGAGCGATGGTGTCGTACTCATGTCATACGCTAAATATTGATTGCCATGCTCGAATCCCGGGGTGTTCATGTGTGGTGCCTTGAGGCGACGGAAGTCCTTGAATACGATCTGCATCATGTCAAAGATTTAGATAGTCATATGCACTGCTACATCATCCATTCGTCATAACCGGGGGAGCTAGTGTCAAATCGTTGCTATCATGTAGCCTATTATGGGTGGTCCGGTGGGTGGAGTGAAATATGGGTAATTCAGCCAATCTTGGCACTGCTTGTTGTTCTATACCTTGATTGCAAAGGCCTTCCAGGAGCAACGACGTGGCATTGAACCCCAACATGGGTTATACTTTAAATGGACTGGTCCCTTGGCCCATGTGCTCATCAATTCTGGGTATTGTTGTAATAAGTCCTGGCACCAAGTTGGTTGATATATTTCTCTGCTCTACGCGTCTCGTGGCAAGTCGTCAGACTCAAACTGAGTTGCATGGGAGGGTTTCTTACCTGTTTCCTTTTCGATGGCCAGCTAGTATTCTGCCATTAACATAAAATATGGCTTGTATTGCAACTCATGCCCACATATATACCTACGAGGGGCCAAGTGAGCGAAATACGGGGATTGTAAAATACGCTCTTCGATCATCGCCATTGCATGTAATTGTGCTTCCACCATTGCAGAGTGGATCTTGACAAGTTCTTCTACAGTCTTCATCCATGCGGGGGTAGGGAGTTCAAATGTGGTCTGGCCTTCAACCGTGACGCGTCCACCTAGGATGGATTGGGGTTCGTAAGCTTCTTCAAAAGTGTCCTCCACTAGGATAGTCACTATTTCTTCCTCCACTGGTAGTTCTGGTGGGGAGTCTGGCCTAGGGGGTGCTTCATATGCTGCTATCTATGTTTGAAGGGTCAATACTTGGGCCTATAAAGTGTTGAGTTCCTCGATGATCTCAAGAGATGTGGCTGCAGGAGCTGGTGGTGCTTGCTGTACAAGTGCTCGTAACTGTAATAGTTTGTGTTCCTCTTTGAGCTTCTGATATGCCTCGTTCATGCTTTCATACTCCTCTAGTAGTCGGACATGATCTTCCAATAACATCTTCACGGATTCGGAGGGGGCAGCTTTGAAACGACTGGGACTCAAGGGTTCGTCCGGTTTGATCTAAAGCAGCTTCAAGGTTCTCCCTATTCTATTCCTGCAAGTGTTGGTTCTCTTCTTTAGCTGCTGCTAAGTAGCGTCTGAGTAGTCCCATGTTTCTAGTGAGTGTCGCGTTTGGAATGGTTTGAGCCCCCAACAAATTGTCAATATCTGTAATGGCCTCTTTTGTCTTCTGTTTAGTTTCTCGTTCAAGTTTGTGGTAGGCCTGGCGTAGCTCTTGGTAGCAGGTGTTAAGGGAGGCATTCTCTATTGATAATGAATTTAGCTGCGACTGTAGGTTGTTCGTGGTCTGTTGCAGAGTCTAATAATTGGTGCCTAGAGATGTGGATTCATCTCTCACTTGTGTCATACATGCAAACATTTGACGGAATGCGGTGTCGATGGTGGGTCATAATATTAATGGTGGAGTGAGTGAAGATGCTGTGGGTGTGGGTGTTGATGCAAAGGGAAGGGGAGGGGACATGGGGTTGGGAAAGTGGATGCAGTGGTGATTGTGGAGAAATGTGATGTGCCTAAATGTGCTAGTGAAATGGATGAGGTGAGTGGTGGTGCAGTGGGTGGTGATATGTCCATATCACTGGATGTGGTGTCGAGTGCAATGACCATGAATAGTGGAGTGATAGTGTGTGCGTGAGTGGGTGTGAAAACAGGATTTACAAAGGTTGCCAAGTAATTTACTATGGGGTCTCTTGTAGTGCTTGGTGGAGATGGGAAAGAGGAAATACAATGGGGCGGGGCGGTGAGACGGGGGAGAAGCTCAATGGAGGTGGAAATGAGAATAGGGGTCTTGGAGGGGTGGGGAAGGAAGGGATGGATGGATGGATAAATGGACTCGATAGAAGAGTGAAAGTTCTAGGAGGGAGTCTAGGTTGTGTAGGTGCCGAAAGTGTGAGAGGAATGGAGGCAACAAAGGCTTTTGCTACCGCACTATCGAAGGATGTGGATGGTCTGGGAGAGGCAGGGTGTATAGGAGATACTGGAGGGACGGGAGGTGAAAGAAGAGCGGTTGGGGTGGTGGGGACTTCGACAATAGTAGTGGTATGTATAGTAGAGGTGTGGGGCAGGGAGTCGATGATGATCGTTTCTTCTGCCAAAGATCCTTCAAGAATGAGACGGGCTTCCCTGGCCTGTTGTGAAGACTGAGCATCAATCGGTACGCGAATGTATTGACCCGGTTTTGATAGTAATCGAATTCGGCATGGGTCAAACTGCGGTAGTGACTTTCTCTGCAAATATTGTAATGCTTCATTAGTGCCCACTGATTTTACTAGTTCTCTGAAACCTTGGATGTAGGCTACTTTGAAGCCTCTTGTGGCGAGTTCCTATTCTACCAGTGCCTGGCTTTCTTCTTTGGATAGCTTTTTGCGCACCAAAACTGCTTGCATGGTGCGGTATAGCTTTTTGATTGCTAATGTATAGGCCGTTGCTTCAAATGTCTCATCTTTTTAAGTACTGGTGTCACCCTGAGTGTTAGTGTGTTATTCCTGTTCATCAGTCTGCACATTCTCTTGAGAGTCATGAGTTCCCTGGCACGCTTCATCATCTCCGTCTTCATCATTCGTCTCTGTCCTTTCTTCTTCTGAATTGGATACAACTTTCCCTTGTGGTTGATCAGGGGGAGTTGTAGGGTAACTTGGTCATTCATATTCCTGAGAGAAAAATTATCCTTCTGAAAATTGAAATTCATTTGAAAAAGCATCCGGCATTAGTGAGACCACAATCCCTTTCCATAACCGATGTGTACCCGTGTAGCCGAGTGTTGTGAGGTGATTTATGGAATGATTTTTGCAAAACTAATGCAGGTCTCTAGACGCCTACATGCTTCAGATAGTGCATACATTGCTTGATGAGATTGTTATTACAAGTGATGTTGGGTTATAGTGTGTGAATTTGTACAAAGTTCAGTTGTGGATGAGTTATTACAAGGGTATTGTTTAGTAGGGGTGGGAGTAATGTTAGTCAATGGGTTTTGAGGAGATAGATGGATACCTTTCGACATCCATTTCCTAAGAGTTGCTGAGCGGGTGGTATGTTTCTGCTGAGGGACAAAAGGTGATATTGGATGTGGTGGTATAGAGGGGTGAAAAGATTCCTGAGGGGTATATATTACATGGCTTGATTGTTGAGCTATAATACACTGTTTGGGTACCCAAATCTACATGGGTGTGTGTCAATTTGTAAGGTACTTTTTGGCGATCCAAATCTATCGACTGTTCGTACTTGTAGAAGAAGGTTGAGGAGACGTTGGATACTGCCTCTGCTTTTGATGAAACTTTGTCTTATCCTTCTCTACGTTGCTGCAAACCATTGGTGTTTTTTGTCCTTTTGGCACCCATACTTGTTTCGTGTGGATTGCTTTGGGGTGTTGATACTGCTACTTTCTTTACATCGTCTAGTAGGGTCACCGGTTTGGGTTCCTCTGTTGTGGGTGACTCCTTTGTGGATGAGGTTGAGAGGTCGAATGGACACTCTGCTTTGGAAAAGAAGGGAGGTCCAACACTTGCGAAACTTGCCCATTAGGAAGTGCTTCATTTTGTATCAAAAATCTAGGCCAGTCCATAGTAAGTGTGGAAGGATGGGCACTGCAGGGTGTTGCACCCATGTGGCTGCAAATGCAGTCCACCTGATCGCTGATGAAACCCACCTGACCACCAATGGTCCCCATTTGTCCCATTGATTGGGTGGTGACCCCATCTAGTTTGTAGGAAGACTCGGGGAAAATCTCCTGACGTTCTTCTGAATGGCAATTGTCCATCACCAAGCCCACGTGGGTTGAGGTAGATGTAGCATGACTTATCTGGCCAAAGATCTTCCGGTCCTCCGTTGCATGCAGTTCATATGGTCTATGGTTACATACCTCAGGCAGATTGTTGTTAGGCAAGTCAAGAGGTATCACTCGCTGCTAATCTAAGGTTCCAATCTGCAAGGAGCCAATCTTGGCCAAGGATTAGGGGTTCTTTCAGGTCTTCGTCATGGCACACTAGTAGCTTTGCTGTCATGGTCACATCGTGTATGAGGATAGGAAGGTCCACCTCACCCATGCAAGGGGTTTCCATGCCTCCTAGCCCTATGAGGTATGCCTCAATTGGTCGCATTTCTATTCTTGAGTCCTTATAGTGGGACCATCTAATCGCACTAGTGGAAGCACCTGAGTCAATTAAAGCCATCTAACTGTTTGTCCTAATCTGAACGTTTGTTGTTAGGATTTCTTGTGAATCACCATGAAATCTTGTAACAAATATTCAATGACTTGGTTTAGAAAGTGAGTTCCTCGATTGCTGACTAACTCTATAGGCAATCCATATCTTGTAAAGACATTTTCAAATAGAATTTTGTAGTCGTGTGTGCATCATTCTTTTTTGTGGCCTTTGCCTCTACCCATTTGGTAAGATAATCCGTCGCAACAATAATGTATTCAGCATGAGTACCTTTTGCAGGGGGGTTAATGGGTCCTACAAATTCTATACCCCACTTAGAAAATGCACGTCCTCCTATCATGGGTTTCAATGGCATTTCATCTCTGCGAGTAGGAAACTAAGTTCTTTGGCAAACATCACATCTCTTGACATAGGTATGTGCATCCATGTGAAGAGTGGGCCACCATAATCCTGCAAAAAGGATGGCTTTGATTACCCTATCAGGGCCAAAATGTCCTCCAGTAACACCTTGGTGTGCAGTCTCTAGTATGCCCAAATAATCACTCTCATGAACACATTGTCTTAAGTATCCATGTCTTCCTCGTTTGTATAGATTGTCGCCAATAAGTGAATAGTCTTGAGATTCCTGCTCTAGACTACGTTGTCATGATAAGGTCATTCCTTGAGGGAATGTTTTCATCCTCAAGTATGTCACTAATGGTTCACTCCATTCTGGTGTGAGAGACACATGATATAACGTAGCATGTTCTACTGGTGGTCTTTCACAACAAACAGGGCATTCTTTACACAACTTGTAGACATCTGCTTCCATAGAAGGCCAATATACTCCTAGTCTATGCAGAGTCTACAATGTATGATGTTTTGAATGATGTTGCTTTAATGCACCTAATTGTACTAATGGCAACTAATTCGCACATTCTGATTCATCTACACAACAAGCAAGAATATTTTGATTATCCTCTTTGTATATACTTCCTGCGATTATTTGATATCTTTGTGACTTGGTAATCTCTCCTTCCTTGATCCTTATCCTAGGATTCTTGGGTCCATATGTGAGAATAGGGACAATAGGCTTAGCCCATTCTGGTACTATCTCAAGGCTAAACAAATATGCAGCAGGTAATTCATCCACTATTCCTTGAGGAGCTTCTCCTCAAGTTAATCTTGAGAGGTGGTCAGCTCTAAGATGTGTATTTCCTTTCCTGACTACTACTTCAAAGTTATACTCCATGAGCAATAGAAACCATCGTATCAGTCGTCCTATATTACAAGGCTTATTGACTATGTTCAATAACGCTTGATGATCTGTAAAGAACTTGAACTTATTTTCCAACAAATAATGCCTGAATTTCTTTACTGCATAGATCATTCCTAATCCTTCTTGTTCCGTAGTGGTATAATTTCTTTTTGCTGCGTTCAATTGTCTGCTCGCGTACGCTATGGGGAGATCTATATTACCTTCATTCGTGGGTTGTGCCAACACACATCCTATGGCATAGTTGGATGCATCCACATGTACATGGAATGGTTTGCTCCAATCTAGGGTTGTTAATATAGGTGCTGAACAAAAACGTCATTTAAGTTCATTGAATGAATTCTTAGACTCATCTGTCCATTCAAACTTGGTCAAATGAGAGTACAAAGGCTTGGCTATGATTGCATACATGTGTATGAATCGTCTGTAATAACCACAATGACCCATAAATGCTTGTACCTCTTTTACGTTATTTGGTCTAGGTAGATCAGCAATTACTTTTGCCTTTTCTTCATCCGTAGAGATTCCGTTCTTTGACACAATGTGTCCTAGAATTTTGCCTTGTCTGACCATGAAAACGCATTTTTCTAGGTTCAAACAAACCTGATATTCTCGACATTTGTCAAATACTTGCCTTAGTTCTGGGATATGAGTCTCCCTCATATTTGAATGAGCACATATGTCATCGACATAAACTTCCAAATTCTTGTGTAAGAATTCTTTAAAAACATGACACATAAGTCACTGGAAAGTGGCGGGTGCATTGGTCAGCCCAAATGGCATTACACGAAATGCAAATATGCCCCATTCTGTGGCAAAATCCGTCTTGTCTTGATCTTCTGGAGCAATGGCTACTTGATTATGGCCTGAGAAACCATCAAGAAAACTGTAAACTTCCTTGCCTACAACTCTTTCCAATAAATGTTCTGTGATAGGAAGAGGATAACTATCTCTAATCGTGGCAGCAGTGACTTTTTTAAGGTTAATACACACACACAATTTTCCATTTTTCTTGGGCACTACCACAATGGGGGCTACCCATTCAGTATGCTCAATTTTGTAAATGAATCTTGCTTCTATCAAATGATCTATTTCTTCTTTAATCTTGGCAGCGTAGTTATCATTGTACGTGTATGGTTTTTGTTTCGTAGGTTTTGCTTCTGGAGTCCTAGGGATTCTATGTGAGCATATATCCGGGTCTACTCCTTCCAAGTCTTTGTAACTCCAAGCAAATATGTCTCTATATTCTCGCAAGAGGGCAATTAATTCTTCTTCTTCTTCATTTGTCAAATCATGCCTAATGTATGTACATTTTTCTTCTTCTCCTTCTATGGTGACTATGATTTTTTTTTGTTTTCTCTCGGTTATCATATACTTCTCCAACATCAGCTTTTCTTTTAGGCATTCATACCATGATTCTTCTATCTTCTATTTCATACTTCTTAAAATTTTCGGGAACCTCAAACAAAGATTCTTCTTCCTCTGACGTGGTTTCTTTCTTCTTTCTTTTTTTACCTACACTTTTGGTAGTTTGTTGTTTAACCTCACATCATTTGTAAGCGATCTAGTCACTTGCATCCTCAAATGCATCAGTGCTAGGTTTGCATTCTTCAATAATGAAATCACGCATGATTGGCTCTATTGTGAAGACTGAAATGTCATAGCCATCCTTGTCGTAGTGCAGTGTCCATTTTTCTTCATTGATGGGTACATCCATTGTTGCTAAAATTTTTGCCCAATCATGAGGCTTGAATTCCTCGTCTGGAAATACTATAGGTGCATAAGCTGGGTCTTGAAGAGTTCATGGATGTTGTTCTAAACCTAAGGTCCTGGCTTCTAACCGTTCTTCCTCTTGTTTGGCTACTTTACACATCCATAGATGAGTATCCTCATGCAACCATGAGGGGTCTGATTCCAATGAGTGTACCGACTCTGTTTCTTCTTGTGTCTTACGGATGGTATTCCATTGTATTGGGGGTACGTATCTATGGGAATATTCTTTAAGATTGACTTTAGTAGTCACTTCTAAATGTTGCAAGTACAAAGAATTAGTTCCCCAATCTTGTACGATTTGCAACTGACGCATGAATGGTCATCCTAAGATCATCTCGTAAGCATGATTTTTCCCAAAATCACAAATGGCGGAAGTGTGCTCAAACTCTACACCACAAGTGGTGAGAGATATGCCTTCTAGTAAGCCTAAGGGCTTCTCTATGTGTTCGTCAGCCATTTGTAGCTTCATCTTGGTAGGTCTTAATGCTGGCTTACCCCAACGTTTCCATAAAGCATTGGTAGCGATGGCTACTCCGGCTCCTGAATCTAAGATGGCTTTGGTGGTGTAGCCCTGATGGGTTATTGGAAGATAAGTGTTACCTTCCTCTCCTTCGCTCACATCTCTGATTCTTTCTATAGGTATCTCTGGTACCTTCTTGTGTGATTCTATCTGAGAGGGGGTAGTAGCAAGCTCAGGGAATTGGTTTGCTACGTGCTTCCACAATTCTGCTTTAAGCTTTAACAACTCCTCTAGGGTGAGATGGCACTATACTTTGGTGTTCTTGATCACTTCCGTGTTTCTAGGGATCATTGATTCTTCGTTCCTCACTATTATCGTGGGTGCTCTCATGCTAATAGACTTGGCTTCCCAAGGTTCTGTGAACTGAGGCAATTCTTGCAAACAATTGGATTCGAAATATTTGTGTTCACTTAGTTGTTCTTCCTTTACATCGTCATAAATAGAGGGAATGTCTTGGGGAAATTGTTCCGGCAAGTCGTCTATTTCTTGAATAGGACGATGGGTTCCTTGTTCTTTTCTTCATTTCTCCTCTTGAGTTTCTCTTAGAAATTTGTGTGAATACTTATGGATGGAAGACATGTTGTCTTCCCCCTCTGTGTTTGGTATTTGAGATAGGGATGGTGCATTCCTTTCCTGTGTCTCTGAGGCAATAGGGTTCCTATGCATATTCTTTTTCTTGTTGCTATCGATCAAGTATTCTAGCCTCTCAAGCAGTCCTTGAAAGTGTAATTCAGGTTTTGCCATGTTGTTCCAATTAAGATAATGTGAGGCTTCAAACATAGTTTGTGCTAATTCTACCATCTTCATGCAAAGTTTAGTCCTCTCAATTTCTAGATCTGCTCGGGGATAGTTCTTACTCATTTCCGCTATCTGGGGTCCTTCTTTTAATCTAGCTTGATATGCACAAAACATCATGTCTAAATTTTCTAGTATGGGTTTCGCTAGAACTAATCTTGATCTCTGAGCTATGTTCTCTTGATTTAATTCTTGAGAAGTCACTTCTAGGATTTTGGCTCTCCATTCCTTCAAACTTCCTTCCAATTCAGTTATCTTTTTACTCCATTTTCTCTTAATTCTTTCTCTGGAATACTTCCAAGATTTTGTCTTTTTGTTACTAGACTCTCCAACTTCGCTAGTTTTAGCTATTTTCTCAGGATTAGGTTGTTGATTATGTAAGAGCGCTTGGGCTCTTGTTATAGCTTGGATAGGAATGTATGTAGGGTTGGATCCATCTGCATTATGCACAATACCTATCACGTTGATCGGTGTCACTTTTGAAGCATTAGGAGGGTTCTTAGGAAAATCTTTGATGATATGCTCTTTACCATACTCGGCACAAAAGCTTGGTATGTTATAGTATTGTGACTGTCTTGCTATCAGAGGATGTGAAAAATCCTTTATGAAATGATCTTCTTGGCACCTAAAGCATGGTCCTCTAGGGCCCTGTGGTCTTTGCTATCTCAATTGGGGCCGCGGATTAGGGTTTGTGTACATCACGTTAGCATAATCGGGCTCCCAACTGGGTTCCAATGGTGGACTATCATACTGATATGTTTCCACATGTTCTGGTGACTCTGTGTAATATGCGGGTGGATTATCTAGATGAGTAGAGTCAAAACTATCAGAATTAGGGTCACTTTCCATGATCAGGGGTGAAGAAGGCACTAAAGCCCTATTGAGGTTCTCTTTTGTAGTAGCGTATTTAACTGAGATGACATTAGCTGGTGGGGGTGGCTGCTGAGCTAACACAGGTTGAGGTCTTTGTTGAGCCCGATAAGGATAGTTCTGAGGAGACCTATAGTAATGAGGCTGAGTATTGTACTGATCTTGATACCTACTTGGTTGCGGGTATGCTTTGCGGGTAGTTCTGTCGTACTATTTGTTTGTTGTAAGGGCAGTCTTGAGCCGTGTGATTCGTGTATCTTCTCTCAATTGTACAGTATTGGCCACTAGGGTTGGCTTGTGGTTGTGTTACATTGGGACACACATTTGCCATATGATCACCACCACAAGTGTAACAATGCTTGTTTGTTGTCAACCTAGGCATCTGTTTACTAGAAACTCCTAGTTTTTGGGCCACTTTTTCTGCTACGTCCTCTATCGAGCTGGACAGTTTTGAGGATGCTAGAGATGAACAGTTTGAGTCCTTATAGACTTTTGAGAGTTCCAACTCGTCTCCAAGGTTGTCCTCAATGTCTATACAAATTCTTATGCATTGCTCTAGTGTTTTGGGTTCCTTCAAGTATACATAGGAGCGTAGTTTAGAGCTCAAGAGGCCATCTAAAAACAATGACACTTGCTTGGCCTGAGAGGGTAACTCTTGCATCAAACATCTTTCCACATATTGTCTAAACCTATGTCTTGCCAATCTGACTGTTTCCTGAGAGGTCTGTTTGAAACTATGAATCAATGAAGAAGTATCATGCCTGATTCCACTTTTAGAGAATTCTAACAAGTAATGGATACCCCTAAATTGCCTTTGTTGCAATGGTTGGAACCAAGTTAAAGCCGTGTTCTTTAACGTTAGTCCAAATGCATTGTATTGCATAAACATATCTTCTACTTGCTTTGCTCGTAACACTTGCTTAAATTCCGCAACATGGTGATGGGGATCTCCTGTCCCATCAAAGTAGTTTTTCATGGACTTTACTAATGGAGTGGGTCTCAATACCCTTGGGTGTTCATGTGGTCTAGGTAGAGGAAAATCATCTCTACCACTGCTCTACACCGTGACGTGGTCGCCTACCTCAAATTCCGAGTCTGCCAGACCATCGCGATGGTCTGACACATTCGGTAGATTCTGATAGAAAGTGATTTTTTTACCTTTTGGAAGCTTTCCTACTGCTCTGGAGCTCTGTACCTGCAAGAAAACTCAAAAACACACAAGCACATACAAGCATAAAAGCTCTCTCTCTCTCTCGCATGCACAAATGAGGGGAAATGAGGAGAATGGGTGGATATGGTGAATTTTCTGAATTTTTTGGAGTGGAAAAAGATGATGCGGTGGTGAAGGAGGAGTATAGAGGAGAGGAAAAACACTAAAAAATAATTAAAAACAACCAAAAAAACTGAAATTTTTACCTTCCAACACCACTTCTTGCTATACTCTTACCATCACACATTCATCCTAGACTCGATCCCCGACAACGGCCTTTTAAAGTTTTTTGAGTAGTTTTTGCATTCTCTAGACCTAGTGAGCCTATTTAAAAATTAGGTTTCAAGGTTTATTTGAGGGCTCAAATGGAGTATAAAAATTATGAAAATTGGTACATAGCTACTTCTAATACCTCAAGGAATCCTCTACTTGAAAAAAATGGAGTTTCAAAAATGTGAAATGATATTTATAATGGTTTTTAGTGATAAAAGTCACTATTTTTATAGGTATTTCTTGTGAAAATTTGACACATGCTTCTTGGAGCTCCCTACATGCTCCCTCTTCTTGCGTGTCCACTTCTTTGATGTAGTCTCATGCCTTGTGCTTGACCTTGAGTGTCAACACTCCCCCCCTCTTGAGTTTGTTGTCCCTGATAGACCCTTTTCGGAGTGGTTGTTCCATGTAGTGCTTTGAGAGGTAGTGTCCATCATGTATCAACAAGTTCATCTCTCTTTCAAATGTAGTAGGGTCTATTCTATGGTTATTCATTTATGTCATTGCTAGCCTTTACAAGTTTTAGTCCCTTTATACATACTTCTACCTTGGATTTCAGCATGATGGTGTATTGATGAGATTCCCCAAAAAATGTGAGTTGCTCAAAAGAGGTTGTCAATGTTGATTTTGAGAAGCCCTCGATTGTGAATTACTCCATAGGTACTGATGTTGTAGCCTATTATGATTTTTATGCCAAGTACTTGTAACCCATAATGAATTATGGGTAAGTGCATTGGTGCATAGGTTGAAGAAAATATGTGCCTTGTGCACGGCCTTGTAATGTGGCCCTATGCATACTTACTTGGGGAATGCATTGGAAGAAGTATGGTGCAAGAAGTTTGGTTTTGATCTTAAATGCTCAAGGGAATGTTGATGAAGAGGTTTCCTAATCTATCATGGTTATAATGTTGTTGACGTAGGCAATTCTTACCATAGTGAAAGGTTCGTCGATATTCATCTCTTCATGTTGTACTGCCATCATGGCGATTGATGATTGACTTGTCTTTTTGGTTGATGGATGTCCTTGTTGATGGTTCACTTGTGAGATTCTTCAAGTGCATAGTCCTATCCTTTATCTTTTTTTTTTTTGATAACAATGTCGCAAAAGAAGAAGAAAGATGTTAGCATCAATAAAATATTTTCATATGTCAAATGTGTCTCATATGCCTAGGGTGCTCAATTGTGTCTATGCACAGCCGTGGAATGTGGCCCTATAATAATGGATACTTTGGAAATGCATGATCTGAATGGTGCAAAAGACGGGGTTATGCAAAGAGCACATGGTTTTCGCGTGTCGAGGCTTCCTTGTTCTTGCAAATGTTGGTGTATCCTTTGTTGGAGGTATCCATTAGATCTCAAAATGATAATTGATCATTCCTCCTTATAGGGATCCATTTTAGAATAGTGTTTGGCTACATACAGATTACTTTTGGACTCTTCTTCTTTGGATGGTTGCTTAAATTTTGTATCCCACATGGTTGGGTCTTTGGTTCTATGGGTGCTACGGGGACTTTTGGCTTCCAAACCCATATTCTTGATGATTGTCTTCTTATCATTGCCAAAGAGGTGATTTGATCTTCTTTTGATCTTGATGCTTGGTGTTGGCCCTTGCGTCACCGTGGCTTCTTGGTTGAGACTTTAGTTGTGAGGGAGAGCATAGGGTTTTGTGTATGTAAAAATTTGTTGGGTACCCACATATGTAATTTTGCTTGTTGAGCTACAACTAATTTCTTAGGCACCCAAATTTGTCGAATATTGTCTGGTTGACTTGTCCTAGTTGCTTGGTCCTTCTTTTGTCATGGTTGCTCTGCCTGGATGGAAGTTGTTGGGGCAAGATTGTTGGCTTCTCTCTTTTTCATACCAAGACTTGTTTCATGCCCGGAGCTACTTTCTTCTTGAATTCTATTTGTCTATTTGATATAGCCCTTATCTTGTATTTTTTTCTTGCCTTTTATGGTTGAATTGTTGTGACTACAGTAGTTATTGAAGAATGTTGGTGCAAAGGTCAAGCCTACACATTTGGCTAGAAGTTCATGAATATTTGAAGCTCCATGGAAACCATTGCTAGGAAGATCTTTTATTTTTACCATTTGTAAAAGTCACTTTGACTTGGAAGAATCATTGTAATTAGCAGTAAACTCGTGGAGTTTAGTAGTTGAAAAGTCACGACTTCATTTGACGGAATATCTCCTAGATTGGAGGACTACTTTTAGTGAGAGCCAATGAACAATTCAAATTCAAATTTCAAATGTATCATCTATAAAAGATGGCTGGAAAACTCACAGGATAGATCTCTCCATATCTGAGTTATTCTTGATCACATTGTAAGAAGAGTGAGACTCACATTATAGCCTACACTACTCACCATCATTAGGCTTTGATTATCAGGCCTATGATCTTTTACAACATTGTGTTCTAAGACAATAGATTTACATTTCTCATCTATGGTCTCTCTGTCATAGTCATTCATAACAGTCAACTTATATTGTTCATATCTCAGTCATTTCTACACCGTTTTCAATAATCTATAGCTTATTGGAATCAGCTCCAAGTTCTCTACAAGCTCACAAAATTTTGAAGACAATCTATTCAGCCAATTTGGAGAAAAGCGCATCGAAGCAATCACTAGTCAAACTCTATAGAGGTCCTAAAAAATCGGGGGTAATGATTCAATTGCTAAATTGATTGCTTTGTGTATAGTGCATCATTTTAAGTGATTATACTTGGAATCATTATCTCATTAAGCTAATTTGATACCTCTAAGAGGAATTTTTCTAATTCCTGCTCTACTGCAAGCACTAAGCATAACAAGCAGCAGGTGTGTGAACAAAAATAGAAGGTTTTCATTAATCCTTCAACTTGGAAATAGTCTATTTTGATTCAATCATTTCTTACATCATTTCCAAAGTACATAGGCACTTATTTAGTGTCATTGGAAAGCTAAGATGGCCTACATTTCAACTCTGAAGCTTCAAGGGGCTAGTACAAAGCAGGATTTGGCAGTACCTACTCATTTCCAAGGAGTGTCCATCCATCTTTCCCAACAGTGGTATCAGAGCAAAGCTAAGGTAAAATGGGAGATGATTTTCCTTCTTTCATTGAGAAATCGGATAGGAACAACTATCAAGCATGGTCCTTGAGGATGAAGACATACTTGCAAGGAAGGAGCCTCTATGGATACATCTCAGGAGATGAGGAGATGCCCATATTCAGAAGCAAAGGACAGCCTACAAGAGAGGAGCATGAAAGACTCAACACATGGTGTGCCAAGGATGCATTAGCAAGTTCCTACTTACTTAGCTCAATCTCTGATTTTCTTCTTCCACATATTAGGAACTGTAAGACATCCCAAGAGACTTGGGAAACATTGTCTTCTTATTTCTCTTCCTACACAAGGGCTAGGAAGAACCGATTGTGGATTGAGTTTACCACTCAAAGAAAGAAACCTAAGCAAGGCATCTCAGAGTATGTGACCAAAGTCAAAGATGTAGCAGATCAATTGGCAAGCATAGGAGAAGAAATTGAAGAAGAGAAGATTGTAAGACAAGTAATCAATGGTATTAAAGCTAATGACAAATGGGAGAGCTTCACAACTGCCATGGACTTGTACATGGACATGCCGATTCCAGACCTTACCACACTCATGGGGAAACTATTTACCCATGAAGCCAAGCTCAACAAGAATGGAGATTCATCAAGAGGTAATAGCTCTTTTGCCCTACACACTAATAAAAGTAAGTCCAAAGAGAAAGGGAAGAACAAGAAGGTTGAAGATGAAGGAACTACCTCCCAAGCCAACTATGCAGGGAGAGGTAGAACCTCAAGAGGAAGGGGCGGAGGAGGTAAGGAAGGTAGACCTTATAACTCCTCACCATGCAATATTTGTGGATTGTCAAATCATACTACAAATGAGTGTAACAGGAACTTAAAGAATCAGAGAGGTAGAGGATATCAAAGAGGTGGATATACACAATCAAGAGGAAGATTCAATCACCATCAAGGATACAACAACAACTACAATAACAACTACAACAACAACTACAATAGCAATTACCAAGGAGGCTAAAAATCAAGGAAAGATTACAACAACTACACAGAGGAGCAAGAAGATTCTCTTCGAATTATGAATATGACTTCAAAACTAGGTATAAATGATGATCATCTCTTCTTCATTGACTCAGGATGCTCAAATCATGTGGCAGGCAATGTAGCTCTTCTCTTTGACCTTGAAGAACCAAAGGGTAAGCATCTGGTACAAATAGGTGATGACACCAAGCATTGAGTGATTAAAGTAGGAAATGTTAAGACCTCTGATGGAAACAAGAATCTATTGAGTAGGGTTCTCTATATACCTAAAATTACCAAGAATTTGATGAGTGTTGGACAGATTGTGGAAAAGGGTTCGCAGGTTAGATTCAACCAATATGGAGCATTTGTGGAGGATCCCCAACATGGATTCAAGAGAATTTCCAAAGGAGAAAAGATAGGTAGATTATTCACTTTTGAACTTGAGGATACAAGGAACATTGCACTTTATAGTTACAAAGACCAAACATTATCAGAGCTTGACATTTGGCATAAGAAATTAGGGCATGTTGGTGAAAGAACCTTAAAACAAATATGTAGAGAAAAATTTGTGCTTGGCATACCTAATGTATCCAAGCAACACATGATTTATAAATGTGGTGCTTGTCTGTTTGGAAAATCTCACAAGTTACCCTTCTCGAGAAAAGGCTACATGCATGAGGACTACCTAGAGCTTGTCTGTACAGATGTATGGGGACCAAGTAAGGATCCCTCAATCTCTGGATAAAGGTATTGTGTATCCTTCATTGATGATTACAGTAGCTCGACTGTATTGTATTTATGAAGCACAAAGATGAAGTATTCAGTTGCTTTAAAAAGTATCTTGCACTTGTTGAGAACCAAACAGGGAGAAACCTAAAGAGACTAAGGTCAGATGGAGGAGGTGAGTACTTCTCAAATGAATTTGATGTATTCTTGCAGGACAGAGGAATCAAGAGAGAAATTACAACAAACTATACCCCTGAGCAAAATGGGGTGGTAGAAAGTAGAAATATATTAATTGTTGAAACAGCTAGGTCAATGTTAAATGAGAAAAAACTACCTAATTACTTGTGGGTAGAGAGTGTGTCTATTGCCACTTATCTTGTAAACAGGTTGCCATCTAAATCTCTTGATGGGATGACCCCATATGAAGCATCGCATGGCAGAAGATCCTAACTTGACCATTGCAAGATCTTTGGATGTGTAGCTTATGTGCATATCCCTTCTTAGATAAGAGGTAAGCTAGACCCTAAGGCAGAAAAGTGCATCTTCATAGGGTATGACTTGAATAAAAAAGGATATAGGTTGTACAATCCTTCAAACAAAGGATTCATGGTCAGTAGAGATGTTGTCTTTGATGAGGATGACTCTTGATTTGATAGTGAATGCAAGAAAGTAAAGCTACCTTATGACTTGGAAGAGGAGTTTCCAAGCCTCACTAAGGAGGAGCCTACTCTGAATGGAGACATCAACTCAGATGATGAGGACATCATCAACTTAGAAGAGTTCAAGGCATCGAAGTCCAAAGGCAAAGTCAAGATGAAGAAGTTGGAGGATATACCTGAATCATCCAACCAAGCAATCAGAAGATCACAAATGGAGAGCAAGAAACCAATCAGATATGGGTATGACACTTCCCTAGTTACGAAGCACTCTGTTTATCTTGCAAAAAACTTGTCATTTGAAGAGCCATCATCATATGAAGAGGCAAAGACCAAGGCAGAATGGAAGGAAGCTATGGATGAGGAAATTGAAGCACTCAAGGAGAGTGATACTTGGGAACTAGTACCAAAGGAGTCTATGAAGGTAATTGGTGCTACATGGATCTATAAGATCAAAAGGAATTCTGATGGATCAATAAGCAGGTACAAAGCTAGACTTGTGACTAAGGGTTTTGCACAAACCCAAGGAGTTGATTATGAAGAAACCTTCTCACCTGTACCCAAAATGCCAATCATCAGGGTATTGGTAAGTGTGGCTGCATCAAAGAATTGGAACATGTATCATTTGGATGTAAAAAATGCATTTCTAAAGGGCTGGATTTTAGAGGAGGTGTACATGTCTCAACCTCCTGGCTATGAGGACCCAAAAAAGTTAACATATGTATGTAAATTGAACAAAGCTCTTTATGGATTGAAGCTGACACCTAGGGCATGGAACCATAGGTTGACTACATATCTTCAGTACCAAGGCTTTATCATGAGTAAAGTAGATACTTCTCTGTTCATCAAGAGAAGTAATTCAGAGGTAATATGCCTATGTGTATATGTT